>JAHPZR010050044.1:12500-15000 GCA_019787425.1 Platygyra sinensis | reverse complement strand
AATACTTTCAACTAGACTCTATTTTCTTTCCTCTTAAGGTGGCTGGAAACAGTTTCCAGTACTTTCCAAGACTTAGAGTTTGATGGGTCATTATAACCACTCTATACTGGTTGATGCCAAAAATATTGGTATAAGTAAACTACCCAATTATCAGCGAAGAAGTTGCTGTTAATTTTGTGGCACAATAGGTTACAATAGCAACAATATGACCTGCTAAAAACACCCTTCATTTTAGCTTTAAGCGCTTATAACTCAAAAACGAGCTCGGTAACCCCCATTTTTTATTATCGAATTGTAATTAGCATGATAAGATGCAACTTTTTGCAAAGTTTAAAAAAATTCTGCAAAGGGGATTCAGAGCCACCTTAATTTTTCGAGAATTTAAGGTGGCTCTGAACTCCCTTCGCAGAATTTTTTTAAACTTTGCAAAAAGTTGCATTTTATCATGCTAATTACAATTCGATAATAAAAAATGGGGGTCACCGAGCTCGTTTTTGAGTTATAAGCGCTTAAAGCTAAAATTAAGGGCGTTTTTAGCAGGTCATATTGTTGCTATGGCAACCTATTGTGCCACACAATTAACAGCAACTCGTTTCCCGATGATTGGGCAGTTTGTTGATACCATGATTTTGGCATCAGCTAATAAAGAGAGGTTATAATGACCCATCAAACTGTAAGTCTTGAAAAGTACTGCAAACTGTTTCCAGCCACCTTAACTGGCAAAATCCTTTGCAAGTTTATTGTTAATCGCGCCGCGCAATTAACAATAAACTTGCAAAGCATTTTGCCAATTAAGAGGAAATGTTTCCAGGCACAAGTTTTCCAGACACAAGTGTTAAGACAATAGCTACTCATTATTGATTAGTGCTTTTAGGGACAAGAACCTTATTCCTTTTGTCTATCTGGTTTTTTACATAATACTTAACCGCTTTCCAGTCTCTGCGCTGAAGACTGCCACCTGCTTTATCAATACATTTCTCGCAATCAACTTTTCCGGGAATACGTCCTTTCTTGATATGGTGAGAAAAGTAATTGAAAACTGCTTCTTTTTCATCTTCCGTCCACTGTGTTCGCGTAGATGCTTCTGCAAAAAAAAAAATAATGGTAATTTTACCAAATTTTCTGAAATTAAAACGTACGACGCAGGAGTGAAGAATTAATTCTTGGGAGCAGCATTTCAACAAAGAACGTGTGCAATGCAATATTTATGACCTGGCTGTTTGCCAATGTATTGTAATAATAACGAAATAACAATGACAATAATAGACGGGTTCACGCTTGAAGGGGCATTATGGGTAATCAGGGCAAGATTTCAAGGAAACAAAGTAGCAAAATGTACGTTTTTCTTCATATTTCCGTTCTGATTTCAAATTTGGTAACGAAACACATACAGTATGCGGAGTAACCTCTTTTCAAGGTTTACCAGCGTTTTTGAGTCGATCGAGTGAATGTTGTGGACGCACGAATTTTTTTTACGGTTAAAAACATATGATTTGATCTAGTCTTAGCCGCTCAAGCCACAAAAAAAGCATCTCCGTCACTCTGATAAGAAGGCTAATGCCTATCTCAATCGACTCAGAAACGCTAGTAAATACAGAAAAGGGGTTTCTCCGCTTACAGTAAAAGTTTCTTCTAGAAATTAAACTCAGAACGGAAATATGAAGAAAAACGTACGTTTTGCTTCTTTGTTTCCTTAAAATCTTGCCCTGATTACCCATAATGCCCCTTCAAGCGTGAACCCGTCTTTAGAATAACAGTTAAATGCGGTTCAGTACACAGAAAACCGGCGAGTATCTCGATAATCGTGGTCTGATAAAGATATCGGCCCCTTTCCTAACATCCAACTAGTTATCTTTTTGTGATAAATAGCATTCCATATAATTGGTTACGACTTCGACTATAGTATTTACAGAATTATGCAATTATAGCGTAACTTACTTCTACTTTTAAATGATGCTCCTTTTCCCTCAGTCCAGCTTTCGTCTTGTGAAAAATGACCACACTTTTCCTTCTTGGGCTCTATGTTACGTTACGATAAAGAACAAAGTTCAAAATATGTTATTGCAAAGGTGGTGCCTTACCAAGGAAAAGCACCCGTAATCCTTTAAAATTATAGCGTCTGTCTCACAGCAGTCCAGTCCATCCATTGCTGTTTTTTCAATTACTCGCCCTTCTTAGCCACGGCCAAATGTCGAACCTAATGTCATTGAGAGAAAGCTATTGCTTTGTTCATTTACATAAGTTTCGACCCACGCGAAGTTAGACCATGGCTTTACTCGCTACAGAACTTAAGAAATTACTTGTCAATGACAAGTCATAGCTGAGTAACGTTTATATCTCAAACCCTCTGGGTATTAGCAAAAGATTCGAGACAGCGGGTTAGAAACATCCAGTGTAGAATAACAAAAAACACACTTGACGCTAAAGAGAAATCCATCTTGAGAAGGTTCCACTTGCAAAATGAAGTTGAAAGTAATAGTTTGTATAAGTGTTTTTCCTG
>JAHPZR010050044.1:0-7500 GCA_019787425.1 Platygyra sinensis | reverse complement strand
CCATATCTACCTTGAACTGATTTTGTCCTACATGCTTAACTATCGGTTACAGCCACGGGGTCATCGGCGAAAGCTTCCATCTTCCTCAGTCACTTACTTGCATGCTTACATATTACTTAAAAAATAAATATATAAACAACATTTACACCTTCGTCAAAACTAAACAGGGCACCTCTATAATATGTTTGCAGAGAGGCATTAATAGCGTCAGTTTCGATGACTTGCTTTCAGTTTAAACTGCCCAAATAAGTTTACAGTCTTGTTGCAATGGTCTTGATAGTTTGTTACAAAAATGTAATAAAACACGATAACACTACTGAGAGCCTTCCAGGTCTTTTCAGTTAACACCATCTTAGCATGTTCCTTACTCTCACTGAGTGGCGCAAAATCTCGGCGTTTCTAGGCTTTAAATAGGAAAACAAATCCACACCTGACAAGCTTCCTTTAACATCCTTAGCTATGCCATAGTGGTTGTCGCCATCGTCGTCGTGGTCGTCATCGTCGCCATCATCGTCATCATCCCCTTCGGAAAGGTCAGGTTCTGGGATTTCTGAAAAAGATAAGAACTTCGGTGCTAACTTTGCAGTAGCTATTGTGTTGCGAGGTGTCGCCAAGCCTTGGGGAGGCATTAATCCAAATCCCCAAAACTCCTTGACCTCTGGAGATCAAGTTATCTTGAAGTCCCCACAAAGTCCTCACATAAACCCAAGTTCCCAATCCGCACCCGAACGGGGTAGCCGCTAAAACACTCGAGCTCTGGAGATTAAAATATCTTCGAGTCCCCACAAAGTCCCAAAATAAACCTAAGCCACTTACCATTGAGGTCAATTTCTGCCAATGTTTTCCCTGCAAACTTGCTTGTTTCACCTTGATCTACTGTGAGGAGAAGTTTGCTAACTTTAGCAATTTCAATGGTTGATTCGTGAAGCCTGTAGAAGTCCCGATGCACTTTAATATCGTGGCCCAGATGCCTTGCTAGCCAGTCTACCTCTGTTTCTTTTAGGGAAAGTACTTGAGAAATGGTAGCTATGTGTTTCCTCAGCTTGGTACTTGTAATAGCTGCTGGGTTTGACAAAACTGGTTCACACTGTGTTGCAAATTTTCTGAGACAATCACACGCTCGCATGTGATCTAATGATTGTCTGCTTGGTCTGGCAAATACGTACGGATTTTCGTCCGGAATGCCAACATCCTTCCTTTTCTTGATGAGAAGATTGATGCTACTGGTCATCTCTGTGGTCAAAATGACTGGTACTTTTCTGCCTCTCTTGCCACGTATTTCAACCATGTCGAGCCTGTTTACGAAAAAAATAGTCTTACAACTTTAGGGAGTGTCATTCTTAACTTCCAGTTTGCCATGAATTTGTTGCTAAGGAAGATTTGTAACCGACATTTTTTTTTTGTAAACCAGACCTCCTTGACGCTCTTTTTGTACAGGTTTGATCCATCAAAGAGCCCTTGAAAAGTTTAAAATCATGTTAGGTGACAAGAATAAACAAAATCCTTAAAACTTAGAGGGCATATAAATCTGAAAACTTAAATAAGTGCATTTACAATAAAACATTATGATATCTCAAGTCGTATCTAAACAGCTTTCACTGTATTAGTCTACAAAAAGGAGGTATATAATCTGTCAGTTAAAGAGTACGAGGTATCAAGAGGAAAAAGGGGAGAACACCGTTGTCTAAGACATCTACCACCCACTTACGTTTTGGACAACTCTTTTTCAAAACCATTCAGAGATGATAATACTTCGGTACTGTTAACTTGTGACCAGTCCGGTCTCTCGAGGAAGCTTTCAATCAGCAATTTTGAGGCTTCTCCTCCTCTTCTTTTGTTGAATATGACCAGTCTAGCTAGAGTAGCCTGTGCTAAATCACCCCAGACTTCTAGCTGAGGCTCTTGTTCAAGGCGTTCCATGTTGGAAGACATCTTTGCAAGGAGACTTTTTCTGAGCTTATTAAGATCATCCGCGAGTGGCAACAGCTCCACTTTGTTAAACTTCTTCGCGTTGAGAGCATTGAGGGAATGATGAGAAACACGATAACTCCACTCTGAGGCAATAAGTTTTTCAAAATTGTCGGCATCTTCTTCCAAAACTTTATCCTTTGCGCGCAAGGCATGACCCCGAAGGATGTTGACACACTTCTTTAAGGAATGACCAATCTTCAACGACAACGACGGAGTTGCCACATCTTGAACACCTTTCTCAAATTGAAATTTGGAAATCTTTTTTACAGCACTCACAACATCATCAAACCTTCCAGGCTTAATGAAATCAGAAAGGCTAGAATTAGGACTGGCATCCGTTTCACGAAGCTGCAGTAACAGTCGAGATAGTTCTCTCATTTTTTGAGAAATGAGGCTGTTTTGTTTTTCTCCATATTTCTCGACTAACACGACTCCAATCTCCTTGATGAGCCAATCGTTTCTTGCTGCAATAGAAACTTCATCGCTCTTCATGGTTGCCAAGATCTTGCTTAAGCGTGTGGTTCTGCTGTCAGTACTAATGGCTGGATACAGCAAAAGTTTTGATTTCTCCTGCACTTTCTGGTACTTTGAGGTTTCGATTTTTTCTGACTTAAACTTGCACGATTTGACATGCTTCCATAATTCCTGGCGTCTTATAAAACCTAGGCAATGTTCACAGGGAAGGAAATCATTAGGGTTACATCCCTTAGTGGTGGAGGGACGTCTTGATACAATCAGTTCCCCTTTGCCAACTTCTAAAACTGTCAAATTGTGATGATAGTTCCCCAACAGTCGAAGCTTTTCAAGATGTTTTTTGCGATTAGGAGATCCCTTATCAAAGGAAAGGGCAATCGTGACTTCTCTTTCACTCTCGTGCTTCTGTTCGTAATGTCTTGCAATTTTAGTATACAATTTCCCACAATAGTAGCATGCTTGTTTCTTGTCATAAATTCTCGTCTTGTTTTCATTTCTTTGAACGCATCGTAGAGATACTGAAATGATAAATAATGTGGTTTGACCTAAGTTTCCATTCTCTCTTCTATAAAATATAGATTTAGCCAAGCCTAAAGGCGGAGCGCGCGGGCCGGGTTGTTTAAACTTGGAAATTGATACTAACGCTGTTATTTTAAGAGTGGTAATGTAACGACAGTTCGCCTTTAGTTTCACGTGAATAACTCTCTCTTTTTGCTTATTCGCGCGCTATTTCATGTGGCACGCGCGCGAGTATGCAATCAGGCAAGTATACTAATTTTAACGAACTTTATAACGGTATTTAGTCTCGTACCCTTAAAAAGGCAGCATTGCGGAAACGTCGGTACGTTACCACTCTAAAAATAACAGCGTTAGTATCACAATTTTCAAGGATTTTCTATCTTTGTTACACTGGGTTGTTTAAAGCTCGATTAAGCTCACCCACGATAAGCGAAAATTTCGATTTTAGTTTAATTTTGTGACTTTATTTTGAGGTTTTCTGTTTATGTTGTTTGGCTTGCTGATTTGAGTTTGAATAATCTCCCGGTCCTCAAAACACAAAAAAGCAGTGAAAAGCATTTGTATACAAGAAAAAATTATATTTCGGTTATCTTTTTTAATCCTGGGTTGGCATTAACCAGCTTCCAAACAATTCGGCCCTTATTACAACAATTTAGCCTAACACGAACCCGCGATCTAAACAAAACCTGCACTTAGTCAGCGGTCAACTTCAAAAAACATGTGACCTCGATAAGCTCTAAACTCGAGCCCGCGATATGGTCACGTTAACTGTATTGGCAGGTGTCAATTGACCATAACATTGATGTTCAAAATCAGAGAATTACGGTATAAACCAAGGCTGCATGTCTCTTATCAACCTACTTGCTGGAGTATGGCCGCCATGTTGCGCGACTCCTTCGTCGTTGTGCGTACGCGCCCACGAGCAATACCGCTAGCCATGATAACCATGAGAAACCAATTCATGAGTTTTCTTTAGTTCCCGAAATGGGTATGGAGCTACGCTTGCTGGCCCTTCAGGCCGCCGGAGCTCCGCTATTAAGTAATTACAATCGAGTTGCTTATGTAATATCTAGGCTAGGTTTAAGGTCATTCGCCAGTATTACATTGCGCATCCCTACTGCGCATAATTTCACGCGTGATTAGCGGGGGCGCATTAAAAAAAAATCGCGGCTTTTTCTTTGCTGGTGGACCTCCCCATAAAGGTGAATCGTAATTTTTCTCGAAAACGAGTACGCTGACCTATCATTTTTTTTTGTTGTGTTGAATTGAGTAATAAATTTCTCTGTGTAAAATAAATATGAGCCAATTCTCAGTGTTGAGCGAGAAACAATCGTCGGAAACGTGAATTTAGCTAGCAATCGTGACTAAAATGAACGTGAAAGCACTCGAATGGAAAGAAACATTCGCACTGCCTCTTCTTTTTTCTTTACCTCCTGAGGGTGACGTTGTGGTACCAGTATTCACATTGGGTTTACTATTTTCGGACAGCTCATCCTCACTAGTTAATGAAGCCTCTGCCTCACACGATTCTTCCCTTGTAGGGCTTGTTTTAACTGTAGAACAGTAAAAACAGAGAAATTCTTCAATTGGTGACCGTGGAACGTGGTTTTTGTTACCATTCCTATTTCTTCGATAATATAAGAAGAAAATAATTCCTCAAAATTAACTTTTTAAGCAATAAGATGTTGTAGATAAGTATCTTCCGTCAATACTTTAAATATTACTCTCACTATTCATAGGCTGTGCACTATTCATAGGCTATAGATCGCTGTCACTAAATATATCCTCTTTACCGCCATTAATTTAACTGGTTTCTATCAGGTGCAAATCGACCTTAAAATACAGCCAACTCTACCTGCCAAATTTGATGGACAGTTTTCATCTTCAGAGGAAGAACTGGAAAACAATTTTTTCCTTTTTAAACTTTGCCTCGTGTTACCTGGAATTATGAACAAATTCTTACGGCATGCCGAATACCAAAATGACTAAAAATGCTACAGTACAACAAAAATGGGAAAAATGCATTATTTTACTTATAGTGGAGGTGCAGTTATCATCAAGTAGAGCAACTTTACAGGCACTTCACTTAAACATCATAGAAAGGAAATTAAATGAACCAACTTGAATATGAAAAACCCTCTCAACTGCCAGGAGACAGCCCAAATAGTTTAACTCTCGACTAAAGTTAGTGGTAGGGTGGTACTTAAGTAAAGTATTAAAAATTAACAGCCTAGACAAGTAACTGTGTACATTATCTTTCCCAGCAAAAGCAAATTATTTTAAACTTACTTTGTGACTTTTGAAGTTCAACGCAATCATCAACATAGTTGTCTGGATTAGCACAACCAATACTAGGTTCTACAGAGACAAGAAAAAAATGTCCTAGCATATTTAATATAATTTTCTAAGCCGGTCAAATGCAATAAAAGGAAACCAAACTCTAAAAATGAAAGGGGAAAGACAACATAGTTATGCATAAACCTGCATCCTTGTGACACTGTAATTTTCAAGTTTTTTGGCAAGATAGTTTGTCAAACACTGATATTATTAATACAGTATTTACCAGAAATCCATGCAGTGGTAGTCAACCTTTGTTTTAATTCTCACAATTTTTGCAGCATCTTTTCATCAACTTTATCTAAAGCTGTCTTTAAACCTGAACGCCATATTGGCACTGGGAAAATGTTGTCATAGGAATTTTGTAATCTCTGACGTACAAATTCCATTTTACACAAATGATAATTATTAACCTCAAGCGGTAAAAGACACACTTACTATCGTAGAGTGCCTGACAGAGACAAAGTTAAGATAAAGAATCGCGTCTTCAGTCCTTTTGGGTCAAATCCACATGAAGCAAAACATGGTTTTTCAAAAGAGAAAAATGGCTGAATTTTGTTGACGTTAGAGCCGAATTAATGTGGTCATATTCACAGCGTAGGCATAAAGCAGGGTTCCATTGTACACACTATGGATAATGAATTCAAGCAGGTTCTACATCTGCTAGTATTTTATCTGCTTTCATCCATACCTGATGACGTCTCTTTTATGTGGTTAAACTGTTTTCGTACTCGGCAAAACAAAATAGGAGAGAGTATATTTCCATTATTGACTTCGTCACTTTCGGTTCCACTTGCACTGTCTGACACATAATCCTAATAACAATATTCTACATCAGTATCACTTGAGTTTCCTTTAATAATTCAGTTATTAATTTATATTGCCCGAGTATCCAAAAAATGATCAAATGCACATCACATTAAAAATTAAAAGAAACGATTGTTTTAAATTTTTCCTCTTTTTCTGTTTGTTTGTTTGTTTTTTTCCCTGCCTCTTTTAATACGCTGTCAAATGTGCTTTGGAGGACAACCGTGATTAACAAATCATACAATACAATTGCTCTTACCTCATTGTTACCATCTTTTCTTGAAACTTGGATCTTGTAACCCACTTCAACAAAAAACACATACATATATATAACCAATCACAAATGAAGACAACTTAATGTTGTGGCAGGAACAACGCTATTTTGTCTCCATCTGATTTTGCCGTTGATAACAATCCAGGACTGTTTAGTGCATTAGATGTGTGTGAAAGGATATATCAATTTATAAGGTTGTGAGCAAACCACACTGTTAACGTTAATGTACTCCTGAGGAAGGCTGTGAGGCCAAAACGTCAAGAATAAACTGAAGCTGGAGTAACTCACCATAATATTTGAAGAATTTAAACTGCTGTTCAATTCTCGACTAATGCTAGCAAACAGCAGCAAGCTTACAAGCAATAAAATATATCAAGGAGTAGAGACTTAATTAAATTTATTTTAAAAACACTCGTTATCCTTGCAATCTGATTGGCTCAAATAGTTATGACCCTCCCCCCCATTAATTCTCCAACCCCCCCCCCCCCCTACTACCTTTTCAAATGTTTTCGGTAAGTACAGTGTACCTGGTAGATTGCTTGTAACATCTTCATCACAGGACGAAGCACTTTCACTCTGGTAAGCTGCAAAAACAATTAAAGGGCACAAAATGTAAAACTTTTTCTATCTAGACCTACATGACAACCAGGAACAAGCCTGCACCAGTAACATATGATGTTAAAGTGGAACTCCATATGTAAAGCGAATAAGCAGAGCACCCTGGGTAAATGCCGGTTTTGGTATGAAAACCATAAAGCCAAGCCGGAAAACTTGGTTATGACATTACCATACAAGCAAGAGAGCGAGCATCTGTCTCTACAGACTCTCGGGAAGAAGTTGGAGAGTCTTGAGGTAACCCAAACAGGGGAGCTAAAGAGTGCCATCTTTTCTTGATGAGAAATCGCCCATAAATAATACAGCGCTTTTGGGCAGCCAAAGTATTTCTGGCTGGAAATAGTATGAAAATCTCATTTAATAACCAGTTTGAGGGGGGGGGGGGGAGAACATTTTAAGCGAAAAGGTTGCTTCTGAAAACTTACAAAAGAGAACTAATTTCTACTGTTATCTCAACAAATGATCAAAGAAGTGACTTTACCGTGATAAGGCAGTGTTGAAAT
>JAHPZR010050042.1:95000-117695 GCA_019787425.1 Platygyra sinensis | reverse complement strand
GTCACCTCTACTGGTCTGGATTGTGCCAGGTAACCAAAGAATCTGATAATGCCTGACAAGAAAATAAATGTGTCAAAAGTTACCCTTCGACTGAAGTAATGCAGATGACAGTACAAACAAGAGACTTGACTGTTCAAATTCAATTGCACGTAAACTCAGTGCTGTTCACAAGCATAATTCAATCAAATCCAATTTTTTTAAAGGGCTCCAATGGCCAATTCCTTTAATGAGAAGTGCCTGCAGAGAATTATGGTAGTTCTATTCATCTTGCTTTGATGAATACAACTACCATTCCCTGTAGGCACATCTCATGGGGGAAATTAGCCATTGCTAATGTTCATTTAGAACTGCCTATTAACATTCTTACTGTAAAACAAATCTTACTTGGTAACATCAGGGACATTAGAGGGTCTGTCTCTGCACTTATCAGCAAGTTGTTCAGCCTTGTTACTATGCCGCTCTCTTCAACAAACATCAGCCCATTCTTTCCTGAATCAGCTAATTGCGTCAGAAGCTCAACGCAATTCAATCGGAGCAAAATATCGTCTCCATCTAGCTCTTTAGTTAACTTTTCCAAAACTCCAGAGTTTCTGCTGCTTTTAAAAGCTCCCTCAGATAAAGCTTGAATCAACACCATTAACTCATAAACCCTGAAACGAATGACATCTTTTTTCGTCAAAAGCTCGTCAAATTCGCTCTGAATCTGATGTTGAAACAAAATCTCCAGTCCTGAGTCGTGTTTTGCAGTGTTGATGAGTGTGTTTGTGGCCAGCTTGACACAGGTGAGGTTTTCGTCGCTCAGAGCACGAGCAGTATAAACAAGGATATCCACGTTATCCAGGAGAGCTAACAGGCCGTTGATGCTTGCTGAGCATCTTTCCAGCTCGCCCAAACAAAATTCACGGACTTCAAACTGTGGATGATTCAAGCCTTCGATAACAAAATCGCGGTAATGTGTTATAACCGCGTCTGCTTTCTCTAACGACAGGAGTTTCTTCAAAATCCCTTTGCACAACAAGATTTGCTCTTCGTTTGGCGTACTCAAACAGCCAAACAACAATGGCGCCGGAATGTGTGGCGCTAACTCACGAAGACTAAACGATGGGCTGTTCAGAAGGGCGCTTAGATCTTGTAAAGCGACCACTAACTCATGGCCTGAGGATACTGAAATGTTCTGAATTATCCCGCCACACTTCTCAGCGGCCATCTTGATTTAGTTTCTGAGCCTGCGACAATACGGTTCAGCTATCAACAAGAAAGCGTTTTAGTACGTCGTGGCAGTGACTTAATGTGTTCTTCGTTTTAATGTGACTTGCAGGTAGTAAAAATTACCTCTCCTTCTGAGGTTTTAGCTTCATCAGATAAAAGACCCTCTAGGAACGTAATGTTTCACAACATTTTAGCTAGACAGGGTTCTTCTTTTTGCAATAGAGCATGATTGAATTTCCAAGCTTTTGCGTTTCGTGGCATAAAAATGGCGGATCTAGGGGAGGAGCCCGGGCCCCCTTATTTTGCGTAAAAAAAGAAGAAATGACCCGAGGGAGAAAGCCAGCAGGCAACCAAATTAACCCCCACCCATTTGCTCAAGATCTGGATCCGCCACTGATTAGTTTATCCCTTTAGTTTGTGCTAACAAACAGTGCTTGCTCTAGAAGAAGTATTTCTTTCAATTTGACGGATCTCTAGAGTAATATTTTTTGTTTAAACAGCAAAACTCAATGACGGATGTTTCTGTTACTTTACACCATGTTCGTGCCCTCTGAAGGACACAAACATGGCGTCTCCATACAAAGCTGTATAAATTTGGGTGACACACTTTTTCGAATAACGCGAATGAAAAACAGGAAAAGAAATGTTTCTTGGCAAGGTTGTATATATATCCATAATCTATCATATCCCAGATGCATGACGTTATTTATTGAATATGGTTACGATTTTTTGGTTTTGATCACATAAAAAGTCAGTGAAAAACAAGAATAAGAGCCGGGGAAATACTCCCATATATGGGCTATATAGGTGACGTGCAGACTGTTGGCAGTCTGTTTTTCCCTCGGAATTTCAGCAGGGATTATGAGGAGAGAATATTGAGCCCAAAGAAGAATGGGGCGTTCGCGATGACTAAACACTCGTGTAAGCCCGGGCGTCTAAGTGACCCTTGGAGAAAAAACCGGCTGCAAGCAGACTAAGGTACGTGCCGCGGAATAGGGTGTTCCTGGTGTGGTCCTTAGACAGGGTAGCTAAATTGTATTATCTAATTCTGGAGCGTGAATAAGCCCGCCTAAACGAATGTTTGGGCCTTATTAAAAAGGGTATCAGTTTTTGCTTTCAAGAACCTTCGCGGCACACCTCTATCCAAAATTCGCGGGAGTACCTCCCCCGTGAATAAGAGGAATGGGCCGGAAACAATATGTCTATTCATTTGGAAACCTACAGACTCAGTTATAGGATGTATATTTTGTCTGTTTTTATTTTGACTTTTTTTTATTAGTACAACACAAATCGCACCCAGTCAGTTTCTGAATTAAGCGCTCACTGCTGGCTCCTGCGGGGAAGCTATTTTGGATGGCTTCAAGAGGGAACTTTCATATGATGGAGGTTGTTCAGAGACCACGTTCGTCTCGGGAGGTTAAATTAAAAGATAATACGATGCAGAGGTGCAACTGAAAATCGACGTCCGAGGAGTGTCTTTAATTATAAGCGAGTAAAACATAGCATTGCAGTAGCCACTTGAAGGCCAAACTTTATTGCGCATCGATAGTCGTCTCAAAGACAGCAATAAATCGATACAATTCCATATTTAATGGACAAGTCACAGGTTTACATGAAAATTGTGAGTCAGATTTAGAGAAATTGAATGGCTGCTCTTGGTTCTGTCCTACAGACTTGTAAAGTTGCCTTTGTGCTTCGCCGCTCACTAGTCATCTGAGTCATTAGCTGATAGAAACTAGTACCTCAAAAACGCAGTTTTAGCCTCACTGAAAAATAATAATCCGAAGAGATTTTTTATTCTCGGTGCAAATCATTCTGCTACATAGAGAGTTTCTAGGATATGTTTTCAGCAACTGTATCAATCAGTCAGTCACGTTAGTGTGTGATATATTGTGCATTTATTTCAGTCAAGGCATTAACTATATTACATATTTACACCCGCACTTTCATATAAATCGATACTTGAAGGTGTTTTGGCCTTACTAACCAGTGGATCAATGTTTCAATACGACTCAACCCAACAACATTCGATAACTGTGAAGAACAGCTCCACGAATTCAAAGAAACTGTCGGTCGACTGTCGGTGGACTACTGGACGACTGGCGTTCGTTTGGAGAGCGACTGACGGCCGACTGTTCTGCACCAATAAATGAAAGCCTTAGCTGCATGTAGATATCCACCGGCGAAGATATTTTCGATCTTAGCGACTGAACCTGCGTACCAGAGAAGCAATACACATGCAACCATTTTTCTCCGCGTTTTATCACTCAATTTGCAAACAAATTTTGTTAGTAGGCCTTCGTCAGTTGGAGTAGTAACAATGTAACAAAACAAAATTCGCCATCCACTGGATAGTAACAGATCCTAATCTTTAAACAACTGGAGCCTGCTAGACAGACCAAGCGTGGTGTCATGGCATCCGAAAGTTTCATGCGCAAGCTCTATCCCAGATGGGATTTAACAGTGCTTAAAATGTCCGATACGTGCATGTATTCCTGAAGAGTCGTGTTTCTGCTTCTCAACATCACTATTCCGTTAGTGAGTGTCGACTCCAGCACAGTAATGCAGTACGGGGTCCCAATTTCATCCTGGTAAGCATAGCACACATCTGCACTGGTGTGTAGAGAACACTGCGTGCTGATTGCTGGAAATAAAGAGGCCTTATAAGTACCCTCTGTAATAGTAAGATACATGTAAAAGTATCTAAGATAAATAACAGAAATTGGACCGAGTGGAGTACAATTCAGGGAGTAATCGCGCGAGTGATTTCAAAATTGGACAAACGATTTGCTTTGAAATTAAGTTTGAAAACTACAGGAAACAGTGCGAAGGAAGCTATTAAAAAGCGCGTAAATGACGTGCGAATCACGTGGGTAGCCAATTATAGACGTCCAATCACGTTTAAGTTAAAATTGGATACCTGTAATTGGACACACACATGACTACGTGTCAAATAAACGCGCAGAGAAGCAATCACGATTGAGAATTTTGCTATAGATACGATTATAAACAATTATTGGATGAGGTTTTTCTGATATCCAGAATAATCAAGGTCGAGGTAGGGGTTATCAGCCGAAGCCCAAGGCTGATAACCCTTACCGAGACCTTGATTATTCTGGATATCACAAAAGCCGAATCTAATAATTGTTTTATTATACATTAAACTCAAAAACTTGGAAGTCATGTTTCTGCTTCTTCACTGATGGCAAGCAACACGAGTAGCGCGAAGTTGACATGATTACCCTTGGAAATCATGCACTGCGGTCATACAATGATTACCCGTGACCTTGACATGATTATTGTATAATCTGCAGTTATGTCGTCACGGGCGCTGATTTCGAAAATTCACTGTCAGTACGCTTTCGGCCAATCAGGAAAGGGTCAGAGAGTTCAATGTATAATAATGATGATGATGATGATGATGATGTAATACATCCAAAGTCAAGGGCCTTGTTTTACCAAACAAATTTACAAACTCGAACCAGAAGTGACAGGTGCAAATTTGATTCAACACAGCCATGACTGATAAAGAGTAATCATTTATTAATTCTTTATTCTACTAGCTCCCTTTTTCAAGTGTTGCCTTTCAAATAAAGCTCAAGGGGAAGTTTCATCATTACTATTTAAAGGTGTACATGGATACAATGAGAATGTGATCCTTCTAGCCTCGGGTGTTCGAAGGCTAAATAAAGCTATCCTACATGTAATCCACTAGATAAATCGTTATCCAGTGGATAAGTGTTAACAAAACAAACCACGCTATCCACGGGACAGTGATTTACAGACTGTAGTGTTATCCAACCTTCGGACAACCCAAGCCTGACCTTTATTCAATTGTTGTCATTTCTTTCAACTGGCTTTCCACAGGGCCCTCATAAATAATGCCTCATAACCACATAAATCAGGTGAAGATTACACTCATCTTTGTATTATTCAATCGTGTTCTTCTCAGTGTAACTGATGTGTCGTTGCATTGTGCCACAAGAGAAAACAACCATAACCGATTCCTTCACCTTACCACACTTGCACTCACACCTTCCCAAAAGCACACACCTGTTACCCAGGCATACATGTACACTCACCTGCTTCACGAAGCTCAGACGAAAGCTGCTGTGCAACCTCACAAAGCTCATTTTGTTCAGGGCTTTGAGAAAGAACTGCAACTTTGACAGGAGCCAATTGAGGATGCAAGTGCAGAACTGTGCAGAGGCTTACATTACCACTGGAATCGGATCGCTCCTTCTCTTGATATGCATCCACCAAAAAAGCCAGAAATCCTAAAATAAAAGATATAGGATATGTGCTTATTTGAAGAATCTCCTTGTGACATAAGAACATTATCCTGTCCCCTTTTTCCTGCAGTAAGTGTATCACAATGTCATAAAGGTTTGAATGAGGTTTGTCCTCTGATTCAGATTCTGTCAATAATTTACTAAATTATAACACAAGATGGCAAAACCTTTAGAAACAAAATGAAGGCATCCACCTTGAGCTTGAATTACAGAGCATAACTTAATTGTCTACAAGTACAACATTCTGTTCTATTTCTACACAGTTCCTTTTTTCTACATAATGGAAATTTTATCTCAGGAGACACCACTGCAAATAATAAAAAACATAATATAACATGCATAGTTTTTTTATATGGCTATATGTACACCAAGGCTATTACCTGTATTTATATCAGTGTTGATCTGAATTACATATGGCATTGATTCCTTGTTGAAAGGGAGTCCACTCCAATCTTCATTTGTCATGTATTTGTGAAGGTCAGAGCTGACAGTTATGGTGTCAACTGATTCCTTTCCCCATGGGAAGGTATACTGCAAGAGGTCCAAACATGGAAATTAACAAAATACAGTTGAACCTCTATTAAGCCCCCACTCACGGGTACAAGACTACTGGCGGCTTAATAGAGGTGGCCCTATAATAGAGGTTATGTTGGGCATAGTTCAGTTTTCAGTTTATTACTAAGTAAAAACAAACGCAAGAGGAGAAAAAGTAGAACAATGATGGTAATAATATGGTAATAATACCGTTAACATAAGCCAAAGAAACAGTAACTTGTGCAGACGCTACACAGTATGTCTATCATTACCCAACTGTAACTTGTGTGCTGTAAAAAAAAAACTAAAATGTTTTGAGGCTTTGTTTATGATTGTTTTAATTAAATACTGCTGAAAATTTGTTTTTGCAGTATTCTACATTGTCAATCTTTTACCTTCATCTGGCTAAATATGTCCAACTTCAAATCTTCCTGGTCATTTAACAGAGGTATAAAACAGGGCTTGAAATTATCGCTCGCAAACTCGCAAAATGCGAGTTACTTTGATAATCTGCGAGTGAGAAAAGTATAAACTAGCAAACGTTTGCAAGTTAGAATCATGCAGATCTCCCAAACATTTGGAAAGAATTTGCTGGTGGTCTCACCAGTTTGCCAGTGGAAAAATTCTTATTGGCAAAACTTTGCAAGTGGATTGAAAAGTTAACCTCGAGCCCTGTAAAAAAAAAACAAAATCACCCTTGGAAGGGCAAGAAGATGGCTACGGCTCCTTAACAGAGGTGGCCGTTGAATAGAGGTTTTTACTACAGTGAATAACTGACAATTTTCCGAGATTGGCCGCTGGCCACCAAATACCTAAAGCTTGGCTGCTTAAAGTGCTACTATGGTCAAATTTCTACCTCTTGAATTTTTTAGGTGTATCACATAGGAATCTATAAAAGAATGAAAACGCCGTTTACCATTCGCAAATACCTGCATTAGTTCCAGAGATATTTAAGTTTGAAAAATCTGTAAAATATGCAAATGAGATGACGGATGATGTCATACACTCAACCCAATATTACATCATGTATATAAATCAGAGCTATCTTGGCCAATTTGCAGTGCAGATCATTGAAACTTGATAGGCTAATACAGAAAACACACCTACCACTATAAAATATTTTGTTCCCATGGCAACTCACTCTTTTCCAGTCCCTACCCACTTGATTTCAGAATGCAAGTGATTTTCGACTCGAAAAAAGTTAAACAAGGCCACAAATTCAAGCTAACATATTTATATGCTTGTTGGATCATGTATATGATCAAATGGCACCATTTGTAAATATGAAAATGGAATGCCAAAGGTGGCCAGAAATGCCTTTAATATTGGAGAGGTCTGGAGCTCAGTATGTTGCCATGGTAACTAAACCATTAAACTCAAATTGTGGAGCACAATTAGTAGAATCTTACTGCAAAGAATCAACATTTCTGATACAAATTGGCTGAGATATCTTTGTTCGTCATATTGGATCAAAATGTGGTTGAGTATTATGACATCATCACTTGGCTAATTTGTATATTTTGAAAGCTTGAATATCTCTGGAACCAAAAGAGATATCTGAAAACAGTAAACAGCATTTTTTCTCCTCATGCAGGCTACTTGTTTACAACTTAAAATGGCTGCGATAGAAAACATGCAATTTTCGTCATAGTGGGGCCACTTTACGGAGGTTCAACTGTACAATGATCTTCACTGGTAATCTCACTACATCAAACTGACCAGAGGGAACTGGTCACTTGCTTCTCCTTGGAAACACAGGTGGATGGAAGGTCATTTAATAAGATGTAATTTGAAACGAAAAAACATGAGTAGTATGTTTGTGTTTGTGGTTTACATGATCAGTTTGTCATTATATCTCCCATACAGCCCATCTATCAAAAGTTTTCTGACACAAACAATTACCTTTTTCTTTCTTACAAACATTGCTGCTGCAATGATAGCAAAACAATTTAAATAATCAGATCATGTATTACATCATCATACAAATAGATGGCTAATAGATGTAACTGTTCATTACAATCATGTATTGTAAGGCCAAGTTCAGACACTGTAATTCACATGAGCCGAATCAAATGCAAATAAGAAAAATCCTTTGCTCTCCCTCATTAGCAGTTGATTCAGCTCATGTGAAGTACAACATCTGAACCAGACATAAGTTTGTTGGTAACAGCTTCCATCACTTTCCAGCTGGTATACTTTGATGGAATTATACACTAACACTCTTTATCAACAAAGATGGGTACAACTTGTTTACCAATGCTTGGGCAGTTGTTATTACATGTACCAAGATTTTGGTAATAACAACACAACTGCCCAAACATTGGTAAACAAGTTGTACCCATCTTTGTTGCCTAATAGGTTTACCATTACCATAGCAACAGTACAGCCTTAATATTAGCTTAGAATCTACATGTACATGTATAACTCAAAATTGAGCTTGGTGATCCCTAATAGCAAATAATAACAAACTTTTTGCATAGCTTACAAAATTCTGCTGTAATAGCTCAGCCGTGCATCATTAGTTTGTAGAATAAAAAGATTAGTGCTAGTGTTGCTGTATGACTGCGAAACCCACTGATACCCTACCTGTTTGCTGGTCTTATCTTTTG
This sequence comes from Platygyra sinensis, assembly GCA_019787425.1. Classification (NCBI taxonomy): domain Eukaryota; kingdom Metazoa; phylum Cnidaria; class Anthozoa; order Scleractinia; family Merulinidae; genus Platygyra; species Platygyra sinensis. The sequence continues at coordinate 109,051 of JAHPZR010050042.1, read as the reverse complement.
ATGGTCATCGATTCCGATATTAATCGATAACTCGTTATCAATTGTCATCAACTGCCATCGAGTTCATTGATCAGGATTTTCATTATCAAGACAACTTTGACACAAGTTTACTCTACATCAATTCTTGAAACGTTTTCTGCAGCTTTTGATGTCCGTTTTATACACTAAGTTGATGGTAAAAGCGTTCATAAAACTTAAACACGCTCTTACAGATGTTAACTTTTATGTCGATCAGTCAAATGGACTTTTTGAATGAGCGAATTACCAAATGAGCACAAATAACCAACTTTACTGCCAACAACACTCTTTTGTTTAAGTTTCTTTGCGTAAATTGAGCAGTCCATATCAAGCAAGACATAACAACGTTTCATTGCGGAAAAAAATTCAATGGAATAGCAGAGTTTCGAGGTACTTACCACGTACATCAAATCTACCAACTACCAAACCCTACGCCATCTTGTTTCTTGTTTGATGTTGTTCATAGATTCACGTGAAGCCGCCTTCGAAAAAAGCTGCTATTTGATTGGTTTAGCTAAGTAGAAGAGTGATTGTGATTGGCTACTGGAAATTTAAACCGGAGGGCGCGACGGCAGTGCGATTCTATACGTAAGCGGTCTCACCCTTAAGAATTGCAATATGGCGGACAAAGAAGAGTTCAGTCTAAATCAGTCTAAATATAATGCCAATTTGCTCGCTCGTCCTTTGAAATTACAAGGAAGTGTAAGATGGTAACATCGAATGCGTACATTATAAGTACTGGGAGAGCAATGTCATGTCTCGTAGCTTGGTTGACAAGGTTATAAGGCTGTGCGAAAGTCGTGGATTTTCAGTGGAGTCGCGCTTTGAAAGCTCACTTGGAACAGCGTGTTCTTACCAGTTTGGACCGCTTGGTACAGAGTTACGACGTAACTTGGCACATGCTTGGTGGTATGATGTGGTTATATCGAAGGGTAATGTTTATGGTTTTGAAGCTACAAATGAACTGATTACCCAAGCTCCCGATCCAACGTCTAGGACTAGTGAGATAACCGCACATTTGACAGAGAACGCCGCTGCTCTAACACATTTGTTTAGGGTTATTCCTGGAATGAAATTGCCTTTTGGGGCTGCATGGAACAAAAAATACTTCAGGAAGCCTGAGAATGATAATTACATCCTTAGGTATTTGATATTTTGCTGATAATCGATCATCTATCATCTGAAAGCTTCTTGATCGGTCAGTGTAGTGAAACGTATATGGCAAGCCAAGCATGACAAAAGTGGGTTGAGTTGAAAATCACCTATCGAGTCTCAGTGATCGATGTGTGAGAATGAGAAATCACTGTGCGAGATTGGAAAATCACTACGTGAGATTAGAAAATCACTGTATGAGAAATTAAAATTGCTATACGAGAATAAAAAAATGTCATGCGAGATCATAAGTACCAATCGAGAATGAAAAACTGCCATGCGAGATTTAAATTAACTGTTGAGAATGAAAAATCGTTGTGTGAGAAAAAGAAATCACCATTCGAGATTATCGATTGGTTTTTTTCTGAGCCGGTGATGCATAACCAGTCAGCGGAGAGTATTTTGGCGGTCAGTATAAAACATGGACTGCGGACTACGGACTACGGACTACGGACTGGGTATAAAACACGGACTTAGGTATAAAACGTGGACTAAGCATTAATTCGGGACTGGGTATAAAACACGGACTGGGTATAAAACGCGGACCGAGCATTACGGACTCGGTATAAAACACGAAGAAAGCTTCTACATTGAATAAATTCTCGCACGAACGTTTTCATAAATAGAAGCTATCTGTATAAATTATAGAAGTCTCATTTCCCGAAAGTTCCCGCTCATACAGGTTTAACCATACTCAAGAGAAAATGATAGGATTTTCTCTTGCCATACTCGATTGCCGAAAAAGAAATAGAAGACACTGAAAGTCACAAAATTGACGAGCTGTATGAATTTTCGAATGATTGAAGCCATGATTAAATGTTTTGAAAGATCAACAGTCGAGAGAATTGAGGAGAATTCGAACGACACGTCCCGCTGTTTATTTGTTCGATCATGTATTAAATAAATACACATACATACGGCCACGGCGAAATGAGGAACAAAAAGTTGACAAATAGAAGAAACGACATTACACAAGGATAGCAGCTCTGCACGCTTAATATCGCCTTGGAAAAGGAAGGGGAAAAAAAGAAAAATAAATTTCTTACAACACAGGGTATTCGTATTTGGTCACCCACCCAAGTACTATCCCCGCCGAACGGGGCTTAACTTTGTTGAGCAGACGAAACATGTTGCTGTCCTTGTGGTATAGTGACTCCACGGTGGAAGCATTTTTTTTAAATTTCTAAGATGAGAAAAGGTATCAAAAAGAGAAAAAAAATATCTGATACTGCATGGCTGGGAAAGTAGAGAACAAAAGTTAGAGGAATATGCTTTGGTGATCGGACATGCGGCACTTTCGAAATAATTGCCTCGGTCTCTCGGACGAAGATAATTCGGTCTCACGGACCGATAACTTTGTGAATGTGAATGTTTTCAACAGCGTTACATCTCCTCATGTACTGTCTTACCGGAAATCGAAACTTTGCAAGAAAAGAAGAATTAATATATGAAACTATATATCGCAGCCCTCACCTCCAATGCCGGCCATCTTGGGTGAGTCACTATACCACAAGGACAGCAACATGTTTCGTCTGCTCAACAAAGTTAAGCCCTGTTCGGCGGGGATAGTACTTGGGTGCGTGACCAAATACAAATACCCCGTGTTGTAAGAACTTTTTTTTTCTTTTTTTTGTCCCTGCTTTTCCAAGGCGATATTAAGCGTGTAGAGCTGCTATCCTTGTGTAATGTCGTTTCTTCTATTTATCAACTTTTTGTTCCTCATTTCGCCGTGGCCATATTTATGTGTATTTATTTAATACATGATCGTACAAATGAACAGCGGGACGTGTCGTTCGAATTCTCCTCAATTCTCTCGACTGTTGATCTTTCAAAACATTTAATCATGGTTTGAATCATTCGAAAATTCATACAGCTCGTCAATTTTGTGACTTTCAGTGTCTTCTATTTCTTTTTCGGCAATCGACTGTGGCAAGAGAAAATCCCATCATTTTCTCTTGAGTATGGTTAAACCTGTATGAGCGGGAACTTTCAGGAAATGAGTCTTCTATAATTTATACAGATAGCTTCTATTTATGACTGAAACGTTCGTACGAGAATTAATTCAATGTAGAAGCTTTCTTCGTGTTTTATACCGAGTCCGCAATGCTCGGTCTGCGTTTTATACCTGAGTCCGTGTCTTATACCCAGTCCGTAGTTCGTAGTCCGTAGTCGTAGCCCGCAGTCCATGTTTTATACTGACCGCCAAAATACTCTCCGCTGACTGGTTATACATCACCGGCTCAGAAAAAAAACCAATCGATAATCTCGAATGGTGATTTCTTTTTCTCACACAACGATTTTTCATTCTCAACAGTTAATTTAAATCTCGCATGGCAGTTTTTCATTCTCGATTGGTACTTATGATCTCGCATGACATTTTTTTATTCTCGTATAGCAATTTTAATTTCTCATACAGTGATTTTCTAATCTCACGTAGTGATTTTCCAATCTCGCACAGTGATTTCTCATTCTCACACATCGATCACTGAGACTCGATAGGTGATTTTCAACTCAACCCACTTTTGTCATGCTTGGCTTGCCATAGAAACGCCCACACTACGGAAGGGTAAAATGCAGACTGCAGGCTACAGGGTTTTTATTATTGAGTGTTAACCATAAACAGGGGTACTCAGGCTAATGATACCGTAGTGAAGGTCTGCACTCCAGTTAGCCCGAATATCACTCCAGTTTGCCTGAATATCACTCAGGGTAGCCTGAAATTTAACGCACAGGTTAGCTTGTTTACGGTTAGCTCTCAATGATGGAAATGGTAACACAACTCAGATAAAAATCTGCAGTTTACAGTTTGCATTTTGCCCTCAGCCTGTATTTATACCTGGTCTGCAGTCTGTGTCTTGACTGACTGGCTTCAATGACAGTTCAGAACTTTCCTTGACATACATTGGTGTTAATTAATAAATCAAATGGGGAGTGTGGTCTGTGCTCTTATGGAGAACAATATGCATCATCCCAGTGGCCAAAATGTTGTAGACTCACAAGGTGCAGCCAAGTGAGTTCATAACAAGTTTTGACCAGTGTTTGCCTTATTCTTGTACCATGATTGAAAGCTTTTGGTTGACTTTGTAGTACTTTGCAATGTACAGGTCTTGTGAGAGGGAAGTCATGACCCTTCAGTATTTTTGTGCTGAAAACAAAGTAAATGATTGGACAAATCACTGGAAAAGACAGAGACTTGTTTGGTGGAGAAAATTTGCAAATGTTCGCTCTAACTTCAGTCTTAATGAAGACCAAACTGATCTTGAACCTGGAGTAAACAATCAGACCAGCATACAGGTAGGGTATCAGTGGGTTTCGCAGTCATACAGCAACACTAGCACTAATCTTTTTATTCTACAAACTAATGATGCACGGCTGAGCTATTACAGCAGAATTTTGTAAGCTATGCAAAAAGTTTGTTATTATTTGCTATTAGGGATCACCAAGCTCAATTTTGAGTTATACATGTACATGTAGATTCTAAGCTAATATTAAGGCTGTACTGTTGCTATGGTAATGGTAAACCTATTAGGCAACAAAGATGGGTACAACTTGTTACCATGTTGGGCAGTTGTGTTGTTATTACCAAAATCTTGGTACATGTAATAACAACTGCCCAAGCATTGGTAAACAAGTTGTACCCATCTTTGTTGATAAAGAGTGTTAGTGTATAATTCCATCAAAGTATACCAGCTGGAAAGTGATGGAAGCTGTTACCAACAAACTTATGTCTGGTTCAGATGTTGTACTTCACATGAGCTGAATCAACTGCTAATGAGGGAGAGCAAAGGATTTTTCTTATTTGCATTTGATTCGGCTCATGTGAATTACAGTGTCTGAACTTGGCCTTACAATACATGATTGTAATGAACAGTTACATCTATTAGCCATCTATTTGTATGATGATGTAATACATGATCTGATTATTTAAATTGTTTTGCTATCATTGCAGCAGCAATGTTTGTAAGAAAGAAAAAGGTAATTGTTTGTGTCAGAAAACTTTTGATAGATGGGCTGTATGGGAGATATAATGACAAACTGATCATGTAAACCACAAACACAAACATACTACTCATGTTTTTTCGTTTCAAATTACATCTTATTAAATGACCTTCCATCCACCTGTGTTTCCAAGGAGAAGCAAGTGACCAGTTCCCTCTGGTCAGTTTGATGTAGTGAGATTACCAGTGAAGATCATTGTACAGTTGAACCTCCGTAAAGTGGCCCCACTATGACGAAAATTGCATGTTTTCTATCGCAGCCATTTTAAGTTGTAAACAAGTAGCCTGCATGAGGAGAAAAAATGCTGTTTACTGTTTTCAGATATCTCTTTTGGTTCCAGAGATATTCAAGCTTTCAAAATATGCAAATTAGCCAAGTGATGATGTCATAATACTCAACCACATTTTGATCCAATATGACGAACAAAGATATCTCAGCCAATTTGTATCAGAAATGTTGATTCTTTGCAGTAAGATTCTACTAATTGTGCTCCACAATTTGAGTTTAATGGTTTAGTTACCATGGCAACATACTGAGCTCCAGACCTCTCCAATATTAAAGGCATTTCTGGCCACCTTTGGCATTCCATTTTCATATTTACAAATGGTGCCATTTGATCATAAACATGATCCAACAAGCATATAAATATGTTAGCTTGAATTTGTGGCCTTGTTTAACTTTTTTCGAGTGAAAATCACTTGCATTCTGAAATCAAGTGGGTAGGGACTGGAAAAGAGTGAGTTGCCATGGGAACAAAATATTTTATAGTGGTAGGTGTGTTTTCTGTATTAGCCTATCAAGTTTCAATGATCTGCACTGCAAATTGGCCAAGATAGCTCGATTTATATACATGATGTAATATTGGGTTGAGTGTATGACATCATCAGTCATCTCATTTGCATATTTTACAGATTTTTCAAACTTAAATATCTCTGGAACTAATGCAGGTATTTGCGAATGGTAAACGGCGTTTCATTCTTTTATAGATTCCTATGTGATACACCTAAAAAATTCAAGAGGTAGAAATTTGACCATAGTAGCACTTTAAGCAGCCAAGCTTTAGGTATTTGGTGGCCAGCGGCCAATCTCGGAAAATTGTCAGTTATTCACTGTAGTAAAAACCTCTATTCAACGGCCACCTCTGTTAAGGAGCCGTAGCCATCTTCTTGCCCTTCCAAGGGTGATTTTGTTTTTTTTTTACAGGGCTCGAGGTTAACTTTTCAATCCACTTGCAAAGTTTTGTCAATAAGAATTTTTCCACTGGCAAACTGGTGAGACCACCAGCAAATTCTTTCCAAATGTTTGGGAGATCTGCATGATTCTAACTTGCAAACGTTTGCTAGTTTATACTTTTCTCACTCGCAGATTATCAAAGTAACTCGCATTTTGCGAGTTTGCGAGCGATAATTTCAAGCCCTGTTTTATACCTCTGTTAAATGACCAGGAAGATTTGAAGTTGGACATATTTAGCCAGATGAAGGTAAAAGATTGACAATGTAGAATACTGCAAAAACAAATTTTCAGCAGTATTTAATTAAAACAATCATAAACAAAGCCTCAAAACATTTTAGTTTTTTTTTTACAGCACACAAGTTACAGTTGGGTAATGATAGACATACTGTGTAGCGTCTGCACAAGTTACTGTTTCTTTGGCTTATGTTAACGGTATTATTACCATATTATTACCATCATTGTTCTACTTTTTCTCCTCTTGCGTTTGTTTTTACTTAGTAATAAACTGAAAACTGAACTATGCCCAACATAACCTCTATTATAGGGCCACCTCTATTAAGCCGCCAGTAGTCTTGTACCCGTGAGTGGGGGCTTAATAGAGGTTCAACTGTATTTTGTTAATTTCCATGTTTGGACCTCTTGCAGTATACCTTCCCATGGGGAAAGGAATCAGTTGACACCATAACTGTCAGCTCTGACCTTCACAAATACATGACAAATGAAGATTGGAGTGGACTCCCTTTCAACAAGGAATCAATGCCATATGTAATTCAGATCAACACTGATATAAATACAGGTAATAGCCTTGGTGTACATATAGCCATATAAAAAAACTATGCATGTTATATTATGTTTTTTATTATTTGCAGTGGTGTCTCCTGAGATAAAATTTCCATTATGTAGAAAAAAGGAACTGTGTAGAAATAGAACAGAATGTTGTACTTGTAGACAATTAAGTTATGCTCTGTAATTCAAGCTCAAGGTGGATGCCTTCATTTTGTTTCTAAAGGTTTTGCCATCTTGTGTTATAATTTAGTAAATTATTGACAGAATCTGAATCAGAGGACAAACCTCATTCAAACCTTTATGACATTGTGATACACTTACTGCAGGAAAAAGGGGACAGGATAATGTTCTTATGTCACAAGGAGATTCTTCAAATAAGCACATATCCTATATCTTTTATTTTAGGATTTCTGGCTTTTTTGGTGGATGCATATCAAGAGAAGGAGCGATCCGATTCCAGTGGTAATGTAAGCCTCTGCACAGTTCTGCACTTGCATCCTCAATTGGCTCCTGTCAAAGTTGCAGTTCTTTCTCAAAGCCCTGAACAAAATGAGCTTTGTGAGGTTGCACAGCAGCTTTCGTCTGAGCTTCGTGAAGCAGGTGAGTGTACATGTATGCCTGGGTAACAGGTGTGTGCTTTTGGGAAGGTGTGAGTGCAAGTGTGGTAAGGTGAAGGAATCGGTTATGGTTGTTTTCTCTTGTGGCACAATGCAACGACACATCAGTTACACTGAGAAGAACACGATTGAATAATACAAAGATGAGTGTAATCTTCACCTGATTTATGTGGTTATGAGGCATTATTTATGAGGGCCCTGTGGAAAGCCAGTTGAAAGAAATGACAACAATTGAATAAAGGTCAGGCTTGGGTTGTCCGAAGGTTGGATAACACTACAGTCTGTAAATCACTGTCCCGTGGATAGCGTGGTTTGTTTTGTTAACACTTATCCACTGGATAACGATTTATCTAGTGGATTACATGTAGGATAGCTTTATTTAGCCTTCGAACACCCGAGGCTAGAAGGATCACATTCTCATTGTATCCATGTACACCTTTAAATAGTAATGATGAAACTTCCCCTTGAGCTTTATTTGAAAGGCAACACTTGAAAAAGGGAGCTAGTAGAATAAAGAATTAATAAATGATTACTCTTTATCAGTCATGGCTGTGTTGAATCAAATTTGCACCTGTCACTTCTGGTTCGAGTTTGTAAATTTGTTTGGTAAAACAAGGCCCTTGACTTTGGATGTATTACATCATCATCATCATCATCATCATTATTATACATTGAACTCTCTGACCCTTTCCTGATTGGCCGAAAGCGTACTGACAGTGAATTTTCGAAATCAGCGCCCGTGACGACATAACTGCAGATTATACAATAATCATGTCAAGGTCACGGGTAATCATTGTATGACCGCAGTGCATGATTTCCAAGGGTAATCATGTCAACTTCGCGCTACTCGTGTTGCTTGCCATCAGTGAAGAAGCAGAAACATGACTTCCAAGTTTTTGAGTTTAATGTATAATAAAACAATTATTAGATTCGGCTTTTGTGATATCCAGAATAATCAAGGTCTCGGTAAGGGTTATCAGCCTTGGGCTTCGGCTGATAACCCCTACCTCGACCTTGATTATTCTGGATATCAGAAAAACCTCATCCAATAATTGTTTATAATCGTATCTATAGCAAAATTCTCAATCGTGATTGCTTCTCTGCGCGTTTATTTGACACGTAGTCATGTGTGTGTCCAATTACAGGTATCCAATTTTAACTTAAACGTGATTGGACGTCTATAATTGGCTACCCACGTGATTCGCACGTCATTTACGCGCTTTTTAATAGCTTCCTTCGCACTGTTTCCTGTAGTTTTCAAACTTAATTTCAAAGCAAATCGTTTGTCCAATTTTGAAATCACTCGCGCGATTACTCCCTGAATTGTACTCCACTCGGTCCAATTTCTGTTATTTATCTTAGATACTTTTACATGTATCTTACTATTACAGAGGGTACTTATAAGGCCTCTTTATTTCCAGCAATCAGCACGCAGTGTTCTCTACACACCAGTGCAGATGTGTGCTATGCTTACCAGGATGAAATTGGGACCCCGTACTGCATTACTGTGCTGGAGTCGACACTCACTAACGGAATAGTGATGTTGAGAAGCAGAAACACGACTCTTCAGGAATACATGCACGTATCGGACATTTTAAGCACTGTTAAATCCCATCTGGGATAGAGCTTGCGCATGAAACTTTCGGATGCCATGACACCACGCTTGGTCTGTCTAGCAGGCTCCAGTTGTTTAAAGATTAGGATCTGTTACTATCCAGTGGATGGCGAATTTTGTTTTGTTACATTGTTACTACTCCAACTGACGAAGGCCTACTAACAAAATTTGTTTGCAAATTGAGTGATAAAACGCGGAGAAAAATGGTTGCATGTGTATTGCTTCTCTGGTACGCAGGTTCAGTCGCTAAGATCGAAAATATCTTCGCCGGTGGATATCTACATGCAGCTAAGGCTTTCATTTATTGGTGCAGAACAGTCGGCCGTCAGTCGCTCTCCAAACGAACGCCAGTCGTCCAGTAGTCCACCGACAGTCGACCGACAGTTTCTTTGAATTCGTGGAGCTGTTCTTCACAGTTATCGAATGTTGTTGGGTTGAGTCGTATTGAAACATTGATCCACTGGTTAGTAAGGCCAAAACACCTTCAAGTATCGATTTATATGAAAGTGCGGGTGTAAATATGTAATATAGTTAATGCCTTGACTGAAATAAATGCACAATATATCACACACTAACGTGACTGACTGATTGATACAGTTGCTGAAAACATATCCTAGAAACTCTCTATGTAGCAGAATGATTTGCACCGAGAATAAAAATCTCTTCGGATTATTATTTTTCAGTGAGGCTAAAACTGCGTTTTTGAGGTACTAGTTTCTATCAGCTAATGACTCAGATGACTAGTGAGCGGCGAAGCACAAAGGCAACTTTACAAGTCTGTAGGACAGAACCAAGAGCAGCCATTCAATTTCTCTAAATCTGACTCACAATTTTCATGTAAACCTGTGACTTGTCCATTAAATATGGAATTGTATCGATTTATTGCTGTCTTTGAGACGACTATCGATGCGCAATAAAGTTTGGCCTTCAAGTGGCTACTGCAATGCTATGTTTTACTCGCTTATAATTAAAGACACTCCTCGGACGTCGATTTTCAGTTGCACCTCTGCATCGTATTATCTTTTAATTTAACCTCCCGAGACGAACGTGGTCTCTGAACAACCTCCATCATATGAAAGTTCCCTCTTGAAGCCATCCAAAATAGCTTCCCCGCAGGAGCCAGCAGTGAGCGCTTAATTCAGAAACTGACTGGGTGCGATTTGTGTTGTACTAATAAAAAAAAGTCAAAATAAAAACAGACAAAATATACATCCTATAACTGAGTCTGTAGGTTTCCAAATGAATAGACATATTGTTTCCGGCCCATTCCTCTTATTCACGGGGGAGGTACTCCCGCGAATTTTGGATAGAGGTGTGCCGCGAAGGTTCTTGAAAGCAAAAACTGATACCCTTTTTAATAAGGCCCAAACATTCGTTTAGGCGGGCTTATTCACGCTCCAGAATTAGATAATACAATTTAGCTACCCTGTCTAAGGACCACACCAGGAACACCCTATTCCGCGGCACGTACCTTAGTCTGCTTGCAGCCGGTTTTTTCTCCAAGGGTCACTTAGACGCCCGGGCTTACACGAGTGTTTAGTCATCGCGAACGCCCCATTCTTCTTTGGGCTCAATATTCTCTCCTCATAATCCCTGCTGAAATTCCGAGGGAAAAACAGACTGCCAACAGTCTGCACGTCACCTATATAGCCCATATATGGGAGTATTTCCCCGGCTCTTATTCTTGTTTTTCACTGACTTTTTATGTGATCAAAACCAAAAAATCGTAACCATATTCAATAAATAACGTCATGCATCTGGGATATGATAGATTATGGATATATATACAACCTTGCCAAGAAACATTTCTTTTCCTGTTTTTCATTCGCGTTATTCGAAAAAGTGTGTCACCCAAATTTATACAGCTTTGTATGGAGACGCCATGTTTGTGTCCTTCAGAGGGCACGAACATGGTGTAAAGTAACAGAAACATCCGTCATTGAGTTTTGCTGTTTAAACAAAAAATATTACTCTAGAGATCCGTCAAATTGAAAGAAATACTTCTTCTAGAGCAAGCACTGTTTGTTAGCACAAACTAAAGGGATAAACTAATCAGTGGCGGATCCAGATCTTGAGCAAATGGGTGGGGGTTAATTTGGTTGCCTGCTGGCTTTCTCCCTCGGGTCATTTCTTCTTTTTTTACGCAAAATAAGGGGGCCCGGGCTCCTCCCCTAGATCCGCCATTTTTATGCCACGAAACGCAAAAGCTTGGAAATTCAATCATGCTCTATTGCAAAAAGAAGAACCCTGTCTAGCTAAAATGTTGTGAAACATTACGTTCCTAGAGGGTCTTTTATCTGATGAAGCTAAAACCTCAGAAGGAGAGGTAATTTTTACTACCTGCAAGTCACATTAAAACGAAGAACACATTAAGTCACTGCCACGACGTACTAAAACGCTTTCTTGTTGATAGCTGAACCGTATTGTCGCAGGCTCAGAAACTAAATCAAGATGGCCGCTGAGAAGTGTGGCGGGATAATTCAGAACATTTCAGTATCCTCAGGCCATGAGTTAGTGGTCGCTTTACAAGATCTAAGCGCCCTTCTGAACAGCCCATCGTTTAGTCTTCGTGAGTTAGCGCCACACATTCCGGCGCCATTGTTGTTTGGCTGTTTGAGTACGCCAAACGAAGAGCAAATCTTGTTGTGCAAAGGGATTTTGAAGAAACTCCTGTCGTTAGAGAAAGCAGACGCGGTTATAACACATTACCGCGATTTTGTTATCGAAGGCTTGAATCATCCACAGTTTGAAGTCCGTGAATTTTGTTTGGGCGAGCTGGAAAGATGCTCAGCAAGCATCAACGGCCTGTTAGCTCTCCTGGATAACGTGGATATCCTTGTTTATACTGCTCGTGCTCTGAGCGACGAAAACCTCACCTGTGTCAAGCTGGCCACAAACACACTCATCAACACTGCAAAACACGACTCAGGACTGGAGATTTTGTTTCAACATCAGATTCAGAGCGAATTTGACGAGCTTTTGACGAAAAAAGATGTCATTCGTTTCAGGGTTTATGAGTTAATGGTGTTGATTCAAGCTTTATCTGAGGGAGCTTTTAAAAGCAGCAGAAACTCTGGAGTTTTGGAAAAGTTAACTAAAGAGCTAGATGGAGACGATATTTTGCTCCGATTGAATTGCGTTGAGCTTCTGACGCAATTAGCTGATTCAGGAAAGAATGGGCTGATGTTTGTTGAAGAGAGCGGCATAGTAACAAGGCTGAACAACTTGCTGATAAGTGCAGAGACAGACCCTCTAATGTCCCTGATGTTACCAAGTAAGATTTGTTTTACAGTAAGAATGTTAATAGGCAGTTCTAAATGAACATTAGCAATGGCTAATTTCCCCCATGAGATGTGCCTACAGGGAATGGTAGTTGTATTCATCAAAGCAAGATGAATAGAACTACCATAATTCTCTGCAGGCACTTCTCATTAAAGGAATTGGCCATTGGAGCCCTTTAAAAAAATTGGATTTGATTGAATTATGCTTGTGAACAGCACTGAGTTTACGTGCAATTGAATTTGAACAGTCAAGTCTCTTGTTTGTACTGTCATCTGCATTACTTCAGTCGAAGGGTAACTTTTGACACATTTATTTTCTTGTCAGGCATTATCAGATTCTTTGGTTACCTGGCACAATCCAGACCAGTAGAGGTGACCCAGCAGTACCCCATCTTCTTGCAGACTGTCTTTTCCTTCCTGACAGTCCCAGACTCAGCCCTTAAATTGATTGCTATACAAACAGTTGGTGCTGTGGCACATTCTGAGCAAGGTCTCCGAGTAGTGTTTGATGACAAGGCAGGCAATGATGAGATCATGAAGATCCTGTGTAACCATATCAGCTCCTCTGGAGCAGATGTAAAGGGTAGATCACTGGAAGCTTTGGCATTGATTTTCCACTCAGCTGACATTCCTTCTGAAGATCTGTCAGTACTCACAAGGTCGCTCTTTAGTGCCATGGCAACTAATCCCCTCCAGATCCTGGTGGATGTTTCCAAGCAGCCTTTTCAAGATGTTCACTGTGCAGTTTTAAAAGTGTTTAGGAGTCTTGCCAAGTATAAATGGGCACAAGAGGGCATGACAACTTGTCCAGGTAAGAACAAATAAGAACAGCATGTATCACTTCTAGAACAGGTTCTATCCAAAGTGGTCCTGCCTCCATATACATGTAGGTCCAGTTAAATTTAGCAAGTAGAATTCTTGGAGCAACTTCAGAATACCCCGCTACTAATTTGCATATCCTCTCAACGCTTTAGAACGAGGAAAACAGAAATAAGTAAGAATTTAGTCATATGCAAATTAGTTGCGGGGTATTCTGAAGTTTAGCCAAATTCTATATTTGCGGTGAAATAGGCAGTTGGTGCTGCAGCTTGCAACTCCAGCTGTAATTTTAAGAAATCCATTCTTTCCAATCTTTATCAGAGAGATACAGTCCTGTCCTTTTTGCTTGGTTTCTATGTACATCCATTGCTGTATGGCAGAAATTCCTATGTAATGCTGATTGTGAGGGTGGGATATTTTTAAATCTTTGGTTTTTTAATGTAAATGTAAACATTGAGGGTGGCTGGGAAACAAAACTCACTGTTTTTGGTGGGGCCAGTTATTAAACATTTTGTTGTACCTAACTCAAAA
>JAHPZR010050042.1:50000-87500 GCA_019787425.1 Platygyra sinensis | reverse complement strand
TTGGGATGTCGGAAGAGCACTAGAGGAATTCGTATTTTAGCTCGTGCTTTAAGAATTCTTCTCGTGTTCTACCAACATCCCGCGTGGTTTATCAGCCTATAAACCATAGGAAAGTGTGCTTTATAGATTAATTCTATGTACCGTTTGTTCCTTTTATCATCTGTTCAATCTATCATCTATTCTACGTATAATCTGCTCTATTTATCATCTGTTCTATGTACCATTCCATCTTTTTATCACGTGTTCTATTTATCATCTTCTCGTTAAGTACCACCTGTTCTATGTATCATCTGTTCTATTCATCATCTGTTGCGTCCCTGTCGTCCTATGGCATGACGTTAAAAGTCACAGTGTCTTTGTTATACTTTCTGTGCATTTCACAGACCCAAATGGCTCCAATCCCTTCACGAGGCTCTTGTTGTAACCCGCCAAAATCGTCTTTGGGTCCAAACTTTGATAGAATTTCACGTAAATATGCGTATCTTTCACCTCCCACTCGACACCCACGACCCGGACCAGATAATGTGCTAAGGTCCTTAGGTTGTCGAATTGAATCTGAAGTTTGTTGAATGCCCTTGAGAAATCCGTCCATCTGTATGTAAGACAGTTTAGATCGGGTTAAATTGAAAGATGGGTGCATTGTTCGATAATCTACTGGGAACAGGCTCTTTAGTGGAGGATAGCGCGAACAGAAAGCGGGAAGAAAGGGGAGAGAAGAGAGAGGAAGGGAGAGCCCCTTCCTTCTTGGACCTTGCAGCCATGGTCAGAACCTTCCAATCGGAGCTAGATTGCTGGCAGATGGTTTTCTCTCAGAGGGTCACTTAGACGAGAGTTTAGTTATCGCGTGATCAAGGGCAGTATGGCGGTGGCCGAGCAGGGAAGAAGGCTCGTCTCATAACAACCCCTGCTGAATTTCGAGAGAAAAACAGACTGCCGGCAGTCTGGAGCCTGCTCACAAACTACTGAAGATATAAACATGTTCTAAAACAAGGAGTTAGACCGAGTTTAATGGTTGGTAATTTATCTGGTAAGAGCTATATTTTTTGACATGATGAAGAGAGGAAAATAGCGAGGCTAAAATTATACTCTTACTTCATAGGTCGCAAATGTATGGTTAATTCACAGACTGAATTTAGGGAAATGAGAACCATTGTCAGGCAGCTCTTTTCCTTCCCGTTACAAAAACGAAAAAGCCACTTTCTTTTCCTTTTTCTAGTATTAATTGCTAGCAACCCACGTTACCTAAGTGGCCAACTATCGACCTCCATTCCGAGTATGCCCTCTACCTTTCATTTTTAAGAGAACCGTTTCACGCAGAGGCCGCATGTGGAGGGAGGGGAGGCAGACATATACTACTAATACTATCTTTGGTGTAAACTAATGGTATTACAAACCTCTTTGAAGAGATTCTTCCATGGAACGGCGCAAAGCATTGTCCCGCTCAGGCCAATCGTACCAAGAATGTTGTTCAGAGTTCCCGCAGCGTCAATGTGGCCGCCTATGAACCCTTTGGCGAAGTTAGCCACAGACGAAAAGGAAATAAGAAGCTAAAACAAATGAATGGCCAAATTAGCATCTAGATTAGTGTTAAGTTCAGCAAACTTAGAAATATCCCCTAAAAGACAGATATGTCCAGAAATGCACGAACGAGCGAACGAACGAACGAACGAACGAACGAATGAATGGATGGATGGTGTATTTATATACCGCACATAATTCTGTCAAATATGAAGAAATATGAAAATGACATTTTGTGATGCTATTCATAAAGGCCATTGAATCTCATAAGCCTGCATTTCTGGACATAAGTACTAAGAGAATTAACTGAACTGCTAAACAAATTGCGTGCTGGTCAGTGAGCGTCAGTAATTCAGTGATTTATTCCACATCACTGGGCATGTGTAGAACTTACCACTACTTCCCTCCCCGATACAACCTCTTGGAAACTGTCGAGCACACTGATAGCATCGATATTTGCTAATTTGTCCCTAGGCCTCCAACAAAAGAATCAGTCCACAGTCTTTGTATTTACTGGAAATTAACTTGATTATAAACAATTTGCCTTGCCGGCTTTGTGCAATATATCATTTGAAACTCGTTGTCTCGAACTCAAATAATTTTCTGAGGATATGCTTTTCTGTGTTTCTTTAAACCGTTTAATTGATTTTACCTGCAAGACAAATCGTAACAGTTCAACATTTTCTTTCATGAAGTCTTCAGCTGCTTTGTTCTCCAGCACGTACCCTTTGTGCTTGCTGCAGTCAAGAAAGTGTACCCCAGTCCCATCTCCATTTCCTTCACAGAGTAGAAACAGCCTATACTTTGGCTGTCCATACGTCAAAAGCATTTTGATAGGGTTGGTCTTAAAAACAGAAGATCTCCCGAACTCTGGTAAAACACATACGGTCCTTGGAACGTCCCACTAAGAGAGGCAATGTAAAAGTGCAGGATAAAGTGGCTCATTTTGTTACAATGAATTACAACATTTTGGCACAATCGCGTAATAAAGAAGTAAAACCTGGTACTCTTATTCTCTCAGGTCTCGCACTACCTAAGCTTTTACTCTCTGATGTTTTTAAGTTCTTCAGTAACATTTCTTGATTGTTTTCATCATTATTTCACGCAAATATAGCCCTGGATAGCATGCATCAACCAAGTGTTGCTAGGAGGGGTGAAGAACTCAGTTGCATATTCAGTGGTATATGATTTTTTCATGAGACTGACGACTTTACGAGTTTATTTTTACGATATGCTTCTCAAAATGTCAGACGGTGAAGCAAAAACATCAACGTAAGAATGTTGTCTTAACTGATACACTCACAATGATATTGAAAACTTTAACGTACATTTTTCATGTCCATTAAAACCTTGGTCATGTCTTCAAACTTTGCCTTGATTTCCTTTAGTACTTTTGCCCCTTGCTTCTCCTCCCTATCGCCCAAGTATCGCATCAGGGGTCGTAACAGCATGTTCGAGGTAGGAATTTCAGTTTTGGAGTATGAGCCACCTGGGGAGTGAAAATGGAACGTAAAGTCAAATGAAAGAGCCAAGATAGCTAGGATTGGAAGCCGAGTAAATAATTAAAATTGCCCTTTCTTTGTCCTAGGCCTATCCATAGTGAACCATGTCACCAATGTCAAGAGTTTTCCTTCTCAATAACAATAATGATGATGATGATGATGATGATGATGATGATGATGGTGGTGGTGGTGGTGGTGGTGGTGGTGGTGGTAATGATGGTGGATGATGGTGGTGGTGGTGGTAATGTTGGTGGTGGTGGTGGTGATGATGATGATGAGGGCGGCGGCGGTGACGACGACGACGACAGACTTGCAAGGTGTCTAATTGCTCAATTGATAGAGGTTATATAGCAACATTTTTGAGCAGGAGTATTTTTCTTTTTCGGCCGTCAAAGTTTGACTATGTTATCAACGTAAGTACAAAAATAAAGCTCCTCCATATCCGACGACGACGACAGACTTGTAAGTTGTCTAATTGCTCAATTGATAAAGAAGATAAAGCAACATTTTAAGCAGGAGTATGTTATCAACGTCAGTACAAAAATAAAGCTCTTCCATACCCTGTGTGAATGCGTGCATTTCAATATGTTTACTTCGACCACAAGTTTGAAACAGTAAGTGACAAGAATTCTTCTTTACAAAGATATACAAAAAACGCATACACAAAACCTGTATACTTTTCTTTAGTACAAACCTGGATGCTCTAATCTGTGGTAAGGACGCCAGTCTAACTCTTTGATCGGCCGAGTATCTTTGAAACCATTCAACAAGACATCAGCTGAGAAACCCTTTTCATGACATCTTCTGCACTCACGTTCGGTTTCGCCTTGTGATGCTGCCTCTTGTACAGCGACCAAACCAACATAACGCTGCCTACACATGCTGCAAGATACCTCTACACTGATCTCGTACGAGCTTTCAAATTTGGCAAAGCATCTTCGGAGGAAACCTACTGCTGTTTCTGCACCTGTTCTGCATATATCTTGGCTTCCTGCCCGCACAATCACCCTTATCTCTGTCACACTTTTGTTGATTATGCAAGGTCCACAGTCAACACGGTACTTGTACTGATCGCTGTGGATGACCAAAGAGTATTTTCCAGAGGTTACATGCCTGTATTCCTGCAGAACGTTCGCAACGAGACTTTGGTAGATGGAATGGATGTGATAGGGCGGGGCTGTGAGCATCAGATGTCTGTAGATTGTGTACTTGGACTCCTCGACCAAGGGCCAATTCTCCTCTGTTATCAAGGGCAGGTAAGGAATGATGTCGATTGTATGCTTGTCTATCCTCTCGACAGCCACACGCTTTTCTGTCAACAAGTTGACAATGTGTTGCTTTGTGGAATCTGTGACGGTGGAAAGCACAGTGTGAGAGTGATTAAAAAATAAGTGGAATAAAAACGCGTCATTCCATTAGCTATCTTTTTTATAGAGGATCTAAAACCGCATTTTGAAGACTTCACTAATTTCGGAAACATTTCTGACTTAAACGTATGAACACAGATCAGTGTCACTAAAACGTCTCTATTTCCACCATGCATATGCAAGGTTCAAACTAAAACATAATTTATGAAACATAAACGTGACATGCCAGATCCACAAAGGATCGGAACTTTCAGTCCTACCTAACGTATCTCTATATAGTGCTCCAAAGTGACTGGATCTGGCTAGTTCAGTTAAGTGCCTCTCCAACCAGAGAGGTTGAAGAGCTAAGACGAAAGAGTCTACTCCTAATCTCAGACCCACTCCCGTCAACTCAAGGTGTTCGGCAGCTTTCCTGCTGAGAAAGTCACTCTGGATTCCGCACTCGCCAGCGATGCACTTGAAGGTGGAGTGATCAAGAAGCTCAATCCCACTTCTCTTCATTTCAAGAACCTTTGAAGCCAATCTTTCTAGTCTGTACCACACAAGACTTTGGTTAAAGTTTGTTTCGCTTACCACCAAGAGTACTTCGTCCAATAGTATGCCAGGTTCTGATGCATAGGTAGTCCCAACAAATATGGATCGCTTCATCATTGGATTAACGTCTTGGAATGGTTTCAGATCAATTTTGTTGGCGTGTGTAGCAATGATATTTACACCTAGAAGGATTACATTGGCAGAAGGAGCATGCAGGGATAGCAGGTGGAGCCATAGGTTGAAGTTCTCCTCGGAAAGATTTTCACAACAGGCATCCCATACGTAGATATAGATCCCTCCGTCGGTGATCGATGCGAGCATCAGTGCCTCCTGAGTAGGTAGATCGGTGGTAAGGCTGGGTACTCCCCATAACTCAACTCCTGAGTCTCCAGCATCGATTGCCTGCTGAAGAACACCACCCACTGATCTCATGCACTCAATGTCGGAGCCAATCAGAGATAGTTTACTACTTTTCGTTACAACACCTTTCTCTGCATTCACTTTGAATGGGCTTCCGAGCACTTTCTTTCCATTTCGAGTTATGGACACTCTGAAGGAACCTTCGGAATAGAAAACCATGGAAGCAACGTACGTCCCATCGCCGTTCTGTGCCTGTTTGATATTTCCTTTACAGTGGACTTTTTCCGGGTATTGGAAGTCAACTGCTTCAGCTCGAAATTCCTGTACACATAGAGGGAAAATTCAGGTATAAGTTTACTCTTAGACTCAAAACTTTTTGCAGTTCATAGCAATTCATAGCTCTCACCGTACAAGAACTACTGCCAGTGTTTCCATCTCTTTGCAGAATTTCAACCTCGAATGATCTACCGACTACAGCAAGGTGATGCTGTACGATTGCAGAATCGCCCTTAATTTCTACTTTGTACTCTGTTGGGGACGAGCCACTGTCTTCCTTTTGCTGAAGAGTTACAGTATCAAAGGGTTCTGTTGAAGTAGTGATGCTCGATTGTTTTCTTCTTGCCTTCTCTCCACTTGGCAAATCTAGCTGACCCCAAAAGAAAACCTGGAAGATAGGTAGGGCAAATAATAATAGATTACGACATACATAACAGTGGCACTGAGTGATGTAACCCACGAATAACTTGCATTTTCAGTGAAACGCTTTTTCAGTTACAAGAGCTACATTGCACCTTACAATATAAGCAAACGGTTCAGTAAGCAACGAGCAAAGTATCAGTTTCTAATAAAGAAATTAAAAAAGACAAACCAAGATAACTCGGTTTTATCAACTGGGTTGATAATGTGAATTGTTATACCTCCCAACTCAAATACGTTCTCCGATTGGAGGAGAACGCGTCACGTGCCGTGGGTTAAATCTCTCTAACTCCTTAGGGCGAATAAAACTCACTAACTCCCTAGGGAAACAACAACTTGAACTTTGGACTCGCACGTGATCACGTTGTGCACCTTGAAACCGCGGGAAATTTGTGTGCCAGTCGGTCTGATGTTAAAAAGCCATTGAAGTAGGACGTTTCTCTTTAGCATTTCTATACTGTAGTACTTGTAAGGGAGAGTAACAGTTGATCAAGAGGTTCCTCCAGTGCCGTAAAACAGAAAAAGGGAAAGACTAAGAAAATGCTACACCCACCTTCCCATTTTCTGTGAGAACAGCAGTGCTTACCCAGCCACAACTTACAGCTTGAACCCTGTAGAAATCTGTTAACGGCAGCCGCTTGAACGTCTGAGTAATTTGAAAGGTGCCAAGTCCCAATTGTCCTGATCGTCCATCTCCACAAGTGTAAAGTATTCCGTTGTCTGATAAAGCAGCCAGGTGGCTGGCCCCACAAGCAATTTGCACGACGATTTCATTGTTCAATTCTTCGTGCTGAACAACAACCCCGCCTCTCGCAGGAGACCAGCTGTACAAATCGCCAATGATAGAGCAAAAGACAAACGTAGTGAGACTAGCCTCAATTGCCATTACACTTGCCCAGAGGTTTACGGCAGAGAACTCCACCGTTGGTAACTGCTCTTTGTCTGATTCATTCAGCTTGGAGAACAATGCATGTGTGAGATCTGTAGGCATCTTTTTTCCCTGTAGGTTTAGCGACAAAAGTTGCAACAACCACCGCCAGATGTCCACGTAATAGGCTTTGCCTTCTTTATCCATGCTGACCAAAACGGATCCCACAGAGCAAAGAGTAGTCAAGTTTGACTTGTTACAGCGAATCTGAGGGGTGCGATCGTTCATAGCCTGGCAATCAGATTCAGGAGTGATTCCAGCGCAAAATAACAAATTGCTGGTGTTAGTCAGAGCCACAACGAGCTCGATATATGACTTTCCTGATGGTACATAACAAGTGGTGACATCCTTGATGCGCAAGTCTTGATCAGTTGCATCTGTGGAGGCACTGCTTTTTACGTCAAGGGCTATCGGATCTTCCAACTTTGATCCGTAGTAGCACTTTCCCCAGAGCATTACATCCCCATCAGTAGTTAAAATCATTGTGTAGTCTTCATTACAGACCAGTTCTTTGGCTCTAAGCATAAAAGTTGTCACAACATAAAAGAAGCATTTATTAGTAACAATTTGATTCTAAAAAGATTTTTAGCCAATCAAGAACCCTGACCAAGTGGCAAGTTAAATCCAGTTTCCTCTAACTCCCACTATTTTCTTAAAATGTGCGGTTAGAGTAAATCATAAAGAAACAATCTGTGTGTCATTATAAGCTATCAACTGAAGGAAAGATCTGGATGCGCTAAACGAAAACCAAATTGGCGCCGACCTGTGGACGGGAGGGTCTGGGAACGCAATGTAATGATTTCATTGTAGCGTCAGTGTCTTTTGTGTTAAGTAATGGGATAAAAACTTCATGAACAGGACAAGTAGGGGCGGCTTTTAATGTTTTTGAGGTTTCTAGTCTTCAACACTCAGTTTTCCGATCTTTATTTATTGCAACCATGAAACATTAGACAAAGCCTTACGGACCTGATTTCATTTCCTGATGAGTTCTTTCCGAGAGAGACCTTGCGCGGCACATCATGGTCTCTAGAAGGAGTAAAGTAACCGAGCTGTCCAAAATCATTGTTACCACACGTGTACACTTCTCCTTGTACAGTCAGAAAACCACTGTGTTTCCCGCCAGCTGACACTTGCTTCACAAACGTACTACTGTAATATAATGCGTTTATACAGAGTGCAACATACAAGTTTCTGCGATGACCAAGCCCAAGTCGACCATGCGAACCTCGTCCCCACGCATACGGGACTCCCGTGTACACCACTCCATTAGTCACGCAGACAGAGTGATGTGTGCCACAAGCCACTGATGTCACGCGCACATTGCTCATCTGACTCACTTTTGTGGGAACTGCGGTGAACTTTGTTAGAGCTTCATCAGCACACTCCTGTCCCCACTGGTACAGGACACCACTGTCCGTTAGTGCCACAGCATGGTAACCTGCTGCAGCAATTGATTGGATCCGAGTCGTCTGAAGAGATTCAATCTGAAAAAAATTGTGATAAAGGTAACTAGTAACTACAAAACGTTCCATTCTAGAGGTATCCTCTAAAGCCCTGGTCAAACGGCTCATGATAGTCGATGATAGTCGATGATAGTTGAGCGCGCGCTTCCGTTTGACCACTAACTATCATGCACTATCATTGACTATCATCAACTATCATTCAGTTTGAGCTTGTTCAAATTCTTCATGATAGTCGATGATAGTTTTTCTCGTTTGACCACGTGTATGATTGTTCATGATAGTTTTTCGGTCTGCTGTTTTGGCAATCACTGGCCCGATAGCGGTCAGAAAACATGCTGCCGCCCTCTTTCGTCGCGAAAAATTCATACTTTTACAACTTTGTCTTACGGGACGCCATTTAGTATTCACATTGTTACGCGGAAAGAGCTTGGAACTCGCTGCTCTCGTGACTTTGTTTGCGCGACTGCCGGTGAACTATCTTCACCTATCACGAACTTCTTTGGCCGTTTGACCATTTGAACGACAGTTGGTGATACTTGATGATAGTTAGGGGAGAATCAACTATTATCGACTTTCACGCGTCGTTTGGCCAGGGCTTAACGAACAAAACTGAACTGTCACTTAGAGACACTTTTTCATGACTTCTACAGAATAAAGTGATTAGTTTCATTTTAAAGTTGTTAATCAGGTTTACATCGTTCTCCTTCTTGTCTTTTGAAAATAACTCAAAGTGAGCCATCATGCGAACTTCTGGGCTTTCAACAGTCAATTCTTACCCTCGTTTGTTACAAAAAAATACCGCTATGAGTTAGGGAGTAAAACGTTCTTCATCAAACAACGTTACCGGAGGTTTGTATGGTTGTATCATCGTGGATGTGGAAGTAAGATCTGTGAGCAACTAACGTTCTTGCAAGTGAGGTTACGAAAGATCATATATTAGTAGTATATTTGAGCTGAGGAGAGGGATGTAAAGAAATGAATGATCATCGCAGTTATGCACTCAACTAAGGAGCTGTCACTGAAAATAGAGCTGACGTTCTTGTACCTTAGTGGCAATTCTATTGTTTGTTGAATGCAGTAAAGACATCACATAAATATAAAAAAAAGACGGAAATTACATCGTGGAAAAGCTTGCATTATTAAATTCCAAAGTAACCTACCAACGATGGCAAAGGTCTGTCTATTTCGTCTCCATGACCCAACTTTCCCAAAGCGCCTGATCCGCAAGAATAGACCTGACCTTCATTTGTCAACATTAACGTGAACTCTGCGCCACAGCATACCTTCTTCACTTGACAATTTATCGATGTTACAGGGATTGGAGAAGGGGGATCAAAATTTGAAATCAAGTGCTCCTCAAGGCCAAGTGCGCCATCTTCTCCACGGCCCCAAGTTGAAACGCTTTTGTTGTCGTCGTTAACAACAGCTGCATGACCAGAAGACATACTCATACATGTCACTCTTCCAGAAACTGGCGCGGGCTTGAAACGAAAATTATTTTCAATAACTCTTTCCTCCGAATCATTTACGTTACTCACTTTGCAGAAAACCGAGTTCAGGCCAACTTCTGAAGGAATATCGTCTTCTGATTGAAGCAGCATGTAGAACACACCATAGGCCCTCTCTTGACCCAGCTTGTCTCCTAAAACAGAAAGAGAAGGTAGATGTAACACATGTAGACTCGTTTACCTAAATGGTACAAAATGCTGCCGAAGGAAAGGAGGATATAAGGGGTGTCACTGTAGAGCGGGGTTGTTCCCATGCAGAACTCTTGATCGTCGGTAACAGTAACAAACTAGTTTATTTAAATTCTCAGATTACAGCACTCCGCAGCATTAAGCTTCATTACATTTTTTATTGCTCCCTTACGGACAAAACTCACGTTCTTACACATGTACACCCGGAATTTCCAGAAACTTCTCAGCATTACGAACAGCATTGTTGCAAGGTTTCTAACATTCCAGATGGTTTTAGGTCACGGCTGAACAACTTCCAGTAGCCTGCGTGGCAGGCCGTAGAAAGGGAGGGAGGAAGGTCAAAATGAGCGCGGGAAGGAGAAGGTACGGCCTGCAAGTAGCTACTGTTTTCTTTGTTTTTTCGTCCACCAGACGAACGTAAAAATTCTGATTGGTCAGATTTAATGAATTACCTAATCCATCCTTCTGATTGGTCAGCGACCTGTCATTCGAAACCATTACGGTCTTCTCACGTTTATATTCAACAAGGCGGATAAATCAAGAGATCGTTTCGAACTAATTCATCATATGTTAGCCGATGTTAGTAATAACGCCTTTTTTCAGAATTATTAGCGACCAGATTATGGAAGTCGAGGCCATGAATTTGACTGCCTGATATTTGGTTCAGAAGCTAGTTTGTTTGGAAGACATCGAAGGGGGGAAATTGTTGTCTGTGCATCGGCGGAAAGTGCCACAGATAAGCGATTTCTATAATCACTAAAGAAGAATACTGCTCAGTAGCAGTTTAGTGGCTTGTGAGTCGCACAGTTGAAACATGAACAAGCACTCCAGGCCGACTGTGAATCGATGTAAGAAGCAATCACTGTTTTCCCAAAGCTATTCAGAGATTCGCTTGAGACAACTTCGAATATTTCTTTTCTCGCCGACGGTTTGAATATATTTCTCCAAGCTTTAGCCACACATTTCTCACATGTTACTTTTAGATTTATCTGGCAAACTCAAACATTGTTACAATTGCTTTCTTTTTGGGCCGGCCTCTTCTCGCTTTTCCCAACGTCCGAAGCTGAGGTCTTAAAATTTTAAAAAAATAATTTTTTTCGTGCAAAACAACAAAAACAAGAAATACGAGAACCCATTAGCACCTACAGATTTTGTCACGAAAGAAGCGGCGTCATTCTGATTGGATAATTTTGACAGCCAGACATTCCACAGTTGAGTGGTTTTTGCATAGTTAATTAGAGGGCGTAATGAAGAAAACAGTAGCATCCTTGCAGGCGTTCCCTACCGCGCGCGCGATCTTCCCGCGTCCGATTTTCTCGCGCTTCACTGACTCGTCTTTCCCCTTTCCCTCCCCTTCGGACGCCTGCCACGCAGGCTAAACTTCCAGTTTCCGATTTTAAAAAACAACAAACGGCATTTTTTGCGCAGTATTAAAATGAAGTATAGAGGTTTTGCATGGCAGCCATGTTCCGTGGCAGGAACAATGAAAATATTTCGCATAAGAACATTTTTTCCCATAGAAAAAATAATCTATTGTTCCTGCCATGCAACATGGCTGCCTAGGGCTTCCCGGTCTTTCAAGCAAAGCCGCAGCAAAGGAAATGGCAAATTTCTAATGATCTGCAAGCCATGATATAACTTGCTCCCGAGACTGAACCCAGGTCTGTTACATTTTCCCAGCGTAACGCTCGAATTTCGCCGACACGAGTGATGTATTCGACAAGCAGTATTAAAAAGTGAAATCTTCATTTTCGTTTTTTTTTTACATGTATTTCATTTCAGGGGTGGTCTGTGTCAGACCGGTCCGTAGGTAGTCCGTGGACCAGGTCCGCACCGTAGTGGGGGTCCGCGGACCGGGGATCGGTATTTTCCGGGTACCTACAAGGGGAGGCACAGAAAATGAATTTACCTGACCGGCTGCTAACGCAGGCTAACGTGAGGTACATTGTTTACAGCTTACTTACCTTGCATTTCTTGCGCGACAAGCCGATTGTTATTGATACATGTAAAACTGCTTATAAACTGGGGGTGTATCAAGCGTAAAACCGCTTGCGTTTTCGTTTGATAATAAAGCGTTAATTCCCCGATAGGATTGGACTCTTCTATAAATTCAATACACTTGCTCAGTGTATGGTAGAACGGTGGCTTTCCCTCAAGTCAATCTGTCTAATGTATTTAGGTACCATGGCTCCTACATGAAATTGTCCCAGTCTCTGCATCGATCACGAATACATGCACAAAAACTCATTAACTTACGCGAGGTGAAGAGTAGCTTTTTGATACGTTTAAATTCGGTCTTTGTGGGTTGCCTTCTAATTGTGGTACCATACTTTATAACACCCTCTAAGTTTTCATGCTGCCACGTGCTAGGCTTTGAATTTGCTATCACGCAGGACCAGAGTGCGCTTGACATGTTCACGGATGCCATTGAGCCTTCTGACTTCAACACGGCCTCTTTTGATCTAAAACAGAAAATTAAAAAAATAGGATAGGGAACCGTTGCAAAGACATTGTTATACCGTTGAAGATGTTACCATTTCATCAAATCAAATGAAAGAGCCAAGGCAGCTAGGATTGGAAATTAGAAGTCGAAACAAGAGGAAAACTGTGTTGCGCAAAGTTTGTTCGTTAAAGAAAACTTAGTGGATATTTGTTATTGCGCGAAAAAGTACTTAAAACTTCCATACGTTTCGAGGCTGCTGCCTCTTCATCAGTGGATAAAAAGCAACTGTAAGCTGTGCGCGTGATATAACGTTCAAATTAAAACTAAAATCTGTTCATACTAAAACTAAAACTAAATCTGTTCAGTTTGAATCTGTACACGCGCGCATTCTTCTCCTAGTCAGCGCGCGCAAGTAACTTCAAATTCAAAATTTTAGTTTTAATTTGAACGTTTTATCATGCGCACAGCTTACAGTTGCTTTTTATCCACTGATGAAGAGGCAGCAGCCTCGAAACGTATGGAAGTTTTAAGTACTTTTTCGCGCAATAACAAATATCCACTAAGCTAGGATTGGAAGCCGAGTAAATAATTAAAACCGCCCTTCCATAGTAAATCACGTCACCAATCTCAAGAGTTTTCTTTCTTAATAACAATAACAATAATGATAACGATAACGATAACGATAACGATAAAGATAATGATAATGATAATGATAATGATAATGATAGTAACTATCTTTAAGGCAGAAGCACCTGTCACGTAAATACGAAGTTTCCAGGGAGGTCCTCCATAAAAATAAAAAGTATTAAAATCTAAAATAAGAAACACAAATGTCACATCTAAAAACTGCTAAAACTACGTATTGCCCATAAAAACTATTTACAAATAGTTACCTATCAACAATACGGCGTTCATCTAAAAGTGTTTATCCATTGTCTAAAAATGTTTAAATCCATTAGGAACCTTGTATGGTTTTTCTCAAAAATTGCGCATGGCATCGGCTTTCTTAAAAATACTGGGAGGGTCATCTAGTCATTTGTAGACTCAACCATAGCCAGCTACAGAAACGTGAGAGCACTGGGGTGAGTTTCTTATATTGATTACATTGAAAATCTAAACATTTCAACTGAAATGTTAATGAATGAAAAGCTACACATGTACCCAGCCAAGTTTACGAGTTTTCAGCATAAAATTGTCCAAATGGGAGCCTTGCAAAACTTGCAAAATTCCATACAAACCCTTATAATTTTGTGGCCTGTCTACCCAATTCATACAAACTCTCTATTTCTGGTGATATTTGCACAGCTACCATTTTGCCATTTTCCCCCTCCAAATAATTGTATTTGTGGTAAATACTCTCAAATTTAGTTGATCTTTCATTTGAATATCTTAGTTTTTCAAACAAATGGAAAACAACCGTACTTTTACCCAGTCCTCTCACATTTCTGCAATTGCCTATTACGGTGGTGTTTTTACCTTCTTTTGGACCAGGTGCCCCATTTGAAGGCTTTATTCTCTCCCGTCATAGTGACACATTGATGGGACAATGTAATATGTTCAATCTCTTCTCCTTCCGTGTTCAGTAAGACTGGATCAGGGTACCTCACAAGAGCTCCCTTTCCAAGGAACATATCATCCAACAAGTATGTACATGTTTCTAAACTTTTGATAGGACCATCCAGGAAAACCCCACTTTTTGGTGTAGCCTCTGCATCAAGGGATGAACTGGCAAGATCAGAAGTGCTGGCCATTTTAGCAATTCTGGTGAACAACTCATGAGTGTTAAATGATTTGGCTGCTGAAGTGATCCACATCTCTGCACCAATTTCTTCAGCAAAAGACGAAGCCTCCATTTGCAATGCCGTGCAATCGCGCAGTGCATCAGTCTTTGTGCCCACAACAAACTTTGGAACCTTAGATATATCGCCTGTAAACTCATGGGTGAAAGCATGATACCAGTGACTAAGACGTTCGAAGCTTGAATGTTCATTAAGAGCATAGACAAAGACAACACAATGAAGTTGCCTCAAGTAGAGACTGATAAGAGAGGTATCTTCTTGCCTTCCAGATGTGTCAGTTATGAGGAGCCTACATCTGTCTGTCAAGTCAAAGTATGTTACCCAGGCCCCTGCAGTCGGTTGGTACTCTTTTGAAAGTTCCCATGATTCTTGGTCATTTTTAAGGGATCTTATCAGTGAAGTCTTGCCAACACTTGCATCCCCAAGAAGAACCACTTTGAACCATTGAGCTAAGGTGCAATGTGGGCTGTCACCTGTTAGAAGGCATTTGTGAAAAGAAGTGTAGGTAACTGTATCAATGCGAGTGCAATTAAAGATATACACAACACGCACTATTTGAAAATTGAGGAAATATCAAGAGTAATGTAAATCCTTTAATATTAAAAAGCCAATGAAAGCTTCCATCCCAAATGATCACTCATTTATTTTATGACTGAGAAAATTACAAATGTCCAAGAACTAATTTGCAAATTAAAAATTAATGATAAATTGGCCTCTTCTCATGATCAGCCAATCACAATGGAGTAAATAATTTATTTATTCAATCATCTCAAAAGTTATTGCTTTTAATCACATTTGTGGGACTGTCTAAAGTTGGGAAAGACTGTTGTAAACTGCATTTAGCAGCAAGCTCCCTGCCCCCTGAAAATAAAAAGTTGTGGGAAGTTTACATTAATACCCTGAAAGAAGCAATAAATTTATCAACTGAACCTTTTTAATAGCCAGGTTGAATCTCGGTGAAATGTGAATGAATGGGTGCTTTCCATTCGACTAAATATTCCGGTTTAAAATTCTGGGTATTCAATGCGACAAATGGAACAGTATTTTCCGGTTGGTTGGACTAACCCATCCCACAGGTCCTCAGGTTCTGAGTTTTGCACAAAAATACAAAATCAAACAGATTAGACTCCTTGCCTTTTTAACCTCTTTTTTTTACTGGCTTTGGCGTTGCTTGACGATGTGTTGGATGAAAAAAAAACAATATAACTTTTATTGAAGGAATTAAAAAGCAGTCTGCGACTACATTAAGGGTATGATTCATCGATACTGTACATCTTTAATTCCTGACAAGTTGAAGAGTAACAGAAAATCCAATCCTCCGAGTATTTGTAAGTCCCAGACCTTGCACTAGCAGACCACGTGCATTTTAAAATTCAAAATGGCTGCCACAAAACACAAAACATGTGCAGGAATATTCTAAACGGGTGTGAGGGCTCCCTGTGAATAAACCGCATGATCATGCAAGGAGCCACACATTAGGAACAGACTTTATTGGTAGATTTTGTCACATATTTCACAGTTAAGTTATTCAAACAAAAACTCACCTGTTCCATGTATCAACACGCTGGGGAAAAAGGGCTAAATTCGGCCACAAATTTGTCCAAACTATTTTTTGAAATATGCATGGAATGTTACCAAATTATGTTTCAAATTAAGCATTTTTGAATTAGTACTGCGGATGAGCAAAAAGCCCATTTTGTGACGTCATCAGTTGTGACGTCACATAAATGAAATTTGAGAATTCAAATCTGGCAAGTTCTTCAATTTTGTATACAAGGTAAATCTGCAAAGTATCACATTTTGAGATTACATACTTTTGAAGGAGAAACTTTTGGGAGTTTTGATGTTTAATTGGCCACAGGGGAGTCACGTGATTAGTAACCATGGTAACACTTAGTTCAAAATATTTCTGGAATCAAGTATTATTGCTGTCACTAGTTTCCAAAACATACCTTTAAAGGAAACATAGTTATAGCTCCCAGAATTGCAAAAAGTTTTGAGCCTATCACACCCCCATGGAATCTTTTGGCCCCTCAGCTTGAAAAAAAACCAGCATGTGTAACATTGCCCAAATTCGTGCGTTAAATAAAACGACGACAAAAAAGCGTTGAACTCTTTCAAAAAAAATTGTTTTCTTGTACCCCGGAATGCCCCCATTATAAGCAACTTTATCTTATACATTTCCTTCTGGTGATTTACAATGTTTGCCCTTGACGATCCCAGAGTTCTTTGCGAAACATGGATATCTGATTTATCCTGGCAACCGCGTCCGGTAAAAAACCAGAAACTGTGAAGTCAAGATTCCTATTTCATTTGTTATAATCTAAAACGATAATTAAATGATGCAATATTGTTGCAGTTTGGAAATACACTATTAGGTAGCACGTGATTGAAACTCAGGATAATCGGCTAAAAATGATAATTAAATAGTGCAATATTATTGCAATATTCAGGGCGTTACAAATCGATCAAAATCGATGATCGGAAAGCTAATCGATAAATCAATAAAATCGATATTACTCGATAATAATCGATTGATTAGTTTAAAAAATCGAACGAAATCGATAATCACAAAATACTGAGGGATGTGTATCGATTTTATCGATTTCAATCATGATATCATTCATGGACAACCGAAGGACACTAAGAAAAATCTGGAGAAATTAAGGGAAAGCAAGAGAAAGCAATTACTCAAAGTGCGATTGAAAGAACTGTCATCAAATTGGAAAGGAAAGGGTTTAAGTGCATTACCAGGGTAGCTTGTTCACTTTCAACTGTGCAACTACCTGTCACCTGCTGTTACTGCAAACTTTGTGTTCGTTTTCCCTGGTTTTCGGTGTCGTCGGTGTTCAGTGTGTTTTCAACGCTGATCAACGCAGCTGATCAACGGCACGAGTTTCAGCGGGTTCTCATTCTTGTTTTGCAGATTCTGATTGTTGTTTAATAGTGTTTAAGAAATAAAATTATATTACTTTCAAACTGTGTTGAAGCCATCATTCCGCGTGTCTGTTTAGTCGAAAGGGGACAAATCACCGCACAAACTTCCGCTGTGTAATGCTCGTGCTTCAAAATACCTAGCTACTTACGTTTCGATACTTTTCGATTGAAATCGATAGAAATCGATAATCACAAAAATAACTGTGATCGATTTTTATTGATTTCCAGTATTTGTCGATTGATTAATATCGATTTTTATGGATTTTTATGGATTTTTATGGATTTTTATCGATTTTTGATCGAGTATCGAAATTATCGATTTGTAACGCCCTGAATATTAGGTAGCACGTGATTGAAACTCGGGACCGGAAGCTACCATCTTGGAGTAGTCGATACTTTTTCAGCTGTTACATATTAACCTAACATTTTAAGGCTATAACAGAAAGTAGATCAGATACTTTCATACAAGATTAGTCTCGGTAGTATTCAATGTAAGTTGGCGCCACATCAAACGCTGGTCTTACCCGTACATGTAGACTTGACAGACATCCCAGACATGGATACCTCGAAGAACGCTACCAAGGAAGTTCGATCAGTGACGATCGTTTTCGTAAAGAAATAGAATTAACCTTTCCACTGCTGCCCTTGTGAAGACAAAAATCAAGTACATCTATCAGCGGGTTTTAAAGATTTTTCGGAGACCTAAGTTGTCGTAGGTTTCAGTGCGGACGGTGCGGCGCTTGATTCGTGTCGTCGTACATGAACAGATCTTTACAAGTAGTAGCTCGATTGTAGACTGGGACCGAACTTAGTTATGTTGCTAACAAACAAACGCTACTTGACAAAAATGGCGGATTCTATGAAAGACAGAAACTGTATTCGAAAACTCAACACGGGAACAAGCAATTAGACTTATTATGGCCCAGACTGAACTAACATCTCGCCGGCTAATGGCAGAGGATGAGGTATATCGCCAAGTGTTTGACGCAGAGGTTAGTTTTGATTATTTTTTAGCTTCAATTCACGTCAAACAGCCAGGTTAACCGTGTGCATTGATGGTTAACTATTAAAATTGTAAGCTGGGGTACCGTTTGTCTTTTAAATATATAAATTATTTGTTTGCATTCTTAAGTAGGTCTTGATCTGTAATCGCGGCCTATGCCTAATGTGCTGCATTTCGTATGAACAAGTGGTTTGCAGCAAGCACCTTTGTAAATTTGAGCTGTTGTCATAATTTATGGTACATGTACTTGCACATTGCCTTTTGTTGACTTGAAAAGTAATTGCAAGCCTGTTTGTTATAATAAATTGTTTTGGGAGGTGAACAATTTTCTAATATCAGGTGGATAAATCCTGGCATGTACTTATTTACTGTTGTTGATCTGCAGTTATGACATCACAGTGGTCAAGCATTCACTGAAGAATCTAAGATAAAGCTCATAATACATGTACACAACATGTGTACAAAGAAAGTTAAAATCAGTCTGCTATATGTAATTAATGTGTTACAGAAGTGAAAGATCATTGCAAGATGTACCATGCAATCCCTAAGCACTGTTAACTTCAACCAAAACTGAGTATGTGTATGATCTACATGACTGTAGAAACCTTGTCATAAAGTGATGCACAGTTATAATGACCAAAGTGTAGTCCATGTGATGCAAATTTTTTGAAGGATTGTTGAGGAAAAGTTATTTATCAACACTGAAGATTCATGAAGAATCCCTGCACAAAATGCGTGCACCCTGGCGCAATGTAGGTAAACATTCAGTACTGACTAAAGTATCAAAGGAGCATTTGTCTAAAATTTGTTACTATCATGTGCATCACTAATTATAAGCCAATGGATTCCTAACACTTGTCTATTTTCTATTTCCCTAGCCTGATCAATATACTGTAGACTGCTATGTCACAATGAAGAGAAAAAATGATATGAATGTGATGTTACATATTGAGAGTGGGATTAACTGCTTTACATAATAAAATAGTATTTAAGTCCACAACTGGAAAGAATACGTACAAATATTATTATTACACATCAGACTCACTATGAAAAATTGGATTGGTCGAGAGCATTCAATCAATTCACAATAGCTTGTGAACTTGACATGGTAAATGCAATATCTGCTGCAGATATTGCATTTATCATGTTAAGTTCAACATCTGCCTGGTTACTAAGCCCCTTGGAGTGTTCTCCTCAGAAACAAAATGGCTGAACGCTTCGCTTCTGTTATTGAGGATGAATTATGTGAAAAATGTATAAAAAAACAATTATTGAATTCGGTTTTCACATGATATCATGAATTATCAAAACCTTGTGTCTGTGTTATCTGCCTCAGCCTTCGGCTTCGGCCGATAACACAGACCTCGGTTTTGATAATTCGTGATATCATGCTCAACCTCATCCAATAATTGTTATTATGAAGATGGTTGTGTTACTGTGTACTGTTATGTTATAAATTGTTTTAGCCAATGAAAGCAATGGGCAACAAACCAAGCATTAAGGACTGTAACCCATAA
The DNA here is from genome assembly GCA_019787425.1 of Platygyra sinensis. Taxonomy (NCBI): domain Eukaryota; kingdom Metazoa; phylum Cnidaria; class Anthozoa; order Scleractinia; family Merulinidae; genus Platygyra; species Platygyra sinensis. The sequence continues at coordinate 67,736 of JAHPZR010050042.1, read as the reverse complement.
CACCTGTTATGGCTGAGTATCATGATGCTACGGTTGAAATTGCTTGTTGTTGATAGAATTTAACCGCAAAGTTACAAGTCTGCTACTAGTGTGGAGAACGAGGCTACGTAACATTTGACAGCCCTGAAGCAGAATCATTGTTAATTTCTTCTTGATGTTTGCTGTGATCTAGGTAAGCCTGGTAGAGGCACTTGAAAAGGAAAGGCAGCCATCCAAACCCAGGTCTGCACCACTGTTACCACTGGTCAGAGAATCAAGAGCTGTGACTGGTCATGGTATTCTGACAAGCCGACAAAAGAGGTGGATGCAGGGACGACCAAATGAGAGTAGCATAGAGAACCCTGTGCATTTTAAGTGAGTCAAGACATGACAAATCCAGTGATAAAGTTTGAAACACATGTTAATAGTCAACACAGGTCACAAAGTTATGTTGTTTAACTATATGTTCCTCTTCAATTCTAGGTATGCAGCTCTTGATGCCATGCAAAATAAATCTAAACCAGATAGTTTTTTTGAAGCTATAGAAGTAAGAGGACTTCCAGATACACCAAGTGAGTGCTACATGTATATTTGTGTAATTGACCAAGCATGAAGTCAAGTTCTGGCTGGATATTGGTCAATTTACAAAATATGATCCAGGTAGCAGGGTTCAAAGTTTATTTTTCACTTTTGGAGCACTTGTGCGACCAGGTGTAAATTTTTAGGTGCAGAGTTAAATATTTTAGGCGTACAGCTTCAAATACTGAGTGCACCTACTAATTAAGAATTACTAAATGCTCCAAAAAGAGCGCCTCAGGCTTCGCGTTGCAATATGGGCCTATTCTAGTACATGTAGTATTGAACACAACGAAAACAAATAAAAGAATTAGGATATTTCACACAAGAGTTCAGCTTAGATATTAATTACTGAAGTTGCTTCTTTTAGTATCCTCACTATCCAAATGCTTGTTGTTTGCCTCAAGTCACATTTGAAATCCTGTTCACGAAGATTCTTGATTTTTTCAACATGTGGGTATTGACGTGACAACTAGCATGAACTTTGCTCATTTGGCTAGCATTCAAGCCATAGAATTCGTGGACCAACCTGTTCAGAAAACGCTGGACATTTAAGTATGTCAGACAAGTGAAACCAAAGCATCGCATTCTTTACAATTCTCGGCATTCTGTAATAACTGTTGTCCGTGAAGAACAAGAACACGATTTAATCTCATCCCCAGTCTCCACGCTTTCTGCTAGGAGCGCCTAGCACTATGTGTCAGCGGAGTTGTTTTACAACACAGAATGTGGGAAGAAATGAAAGTTCGGATTTGGAGAATTCACTGGGAAATTAGGCTTAAACATGATGAATAGAACACACACCGATGAAAGGAAAATGGTGCAACTTTATTATTTGGTGCCTGGTTGTGTTATATCTATGTTTAAATTTATATTTATAAATTGGAGTATTACGAGTATGGTCAGGTGAGTAAGCACTTGAGAAGTCGCACTATACTTTGGCTTTTAAGGTGCGGTGGTGCGACCACACATAGTGTTTTAGGCGCACAGCCAAAAATCTAGTCACATATGCGACCAGTTCAAGGTCGTTAACTTTCAGCCCTGGGTTAAGTTTACCTGCATTGACTCACTGATTCATTTGTGGTACTGTGCAGGCTAGTACAAAATAAAAAAGTATGTTTATTATTAATATTAAAGTCAGAGTACAGTCTGGTAACATTGTGAAGTACAGAATAGCGAGGACTGATAACATGCAATTTAATATGACCAAAGTAATTATTAAAAGTATAATTATAATATTATTGTACTTTATATTTTAAAGAAACTGCTCAAAAGAAGACGAACATCATCGAAAGACTAGAAGCAAGCAGAAAGGAACGGTGTGATAAATTTTACTGTGATTACATTGACTTAGTTCATAAAAACTGACATTTAATTAATGCCATTTTATTAAATTATGAACATTATAATTAATATTCCTTTTCATTTGACATTAATTTGATAATACTTCTTTTCCTCAAATTCAAGACATGAATCGTATTTGGAAGATATGTATCAGGAATTTGGAGTCATCAACGCTGTAAGTTTGTGTGTATACTGTGTAATATACAGCATACAAATGAATGTAAAAACTTCATAAAAGATTCTTGTGTTACAGTACTGTACTGTATATAACTTATATTGCAGACATTAACTGTTAGTACTGTATGAATCCTGGCTATAATACATGTATTGGAACTCAAAGTAAGTTTGATAGTCTTAGGACAAGGTTTTTTTAATATAGAATGACTGGTGGTTGGTAATGCTTAACCTTGTAGGAGTTGGAGCCACGGACACTGGAATCTTGTGAAAATTTAAAGGAGCATTTAGTTGAAAATGATAAAGGTAAATCAAATCATTGTATCAATTACGGAAAAAGAAATTTTTCGTTAAATATTGTTGAGTTTTGTAGGTTTTTATGATTGTTTATAAATCAACATTGTTTTTCATTCCAGAAATTGAGCAGCTGCTGCAAACAATAGAAGGTGATGATGTAAGTGTCACAATGTAGCTAGTGAAATTTTAAGCATTATCCTAGTCGCATTTTAAATGCAAGCGTAATGTTATTTTATTGTAGTCACCATGTCCTCTCGCTGCATATAAGAAACAGTATCTGTTAATACTGAGTGACTGGCAAAATTCATTCAGTGTTAAATAAAAATTTTCTCTCTTTACATTCATGGTTTATTGTACATGTAGTTCAATTCTGAACTTCATACAAGATTGCCTTTGCCAAGTATGAAGTATACAAAGTTGTGTATTAAGTTGTAAACTATTGAAAGTATGCAGATGTATGTAAGAGAAAATGTTCATGCCTATCAAATGCCTCTTGCCTGTCACAGGACCTCCTGCTTCACAACTTAGCTGATTTAGAAGAACTATGGGAATGTATTTCAGTGCATTCTGTTCTACGACAAACATGGATCAGAGAGTTGGACACTACTCTAGAGCAGGTGGAATATGACAGAGGAAACTTGGTGGGTATCACAGAGGACCTGTTTAAATGCAATCATAAAGACATGATTGTGAATTTTTCAAGGGCTGCAACCACACCATGCAGTAAAGCTATAAATGTCTGTTTAGTCCTTTGCACGAATTGCATGCCTATTCGACTTGTTATAGTTGAAAAATAAATATTTTTCAAATTAATTAGCGGCTTTATCTGTCTTTACATCCCAAATGTTTGACAAGAGACAGTGTTTTATCGGGATATCCAAGCACCGAGAAGAGAGTTGCTCAAAAATACAATGCACAGTGGAGTATTGTCTTGTGAAATCAAGGTGTTTGGATAGCTGATGAAACACTGTCTCAAGTGTTTGGTATATCCTTTTAAATTATTGAAACAAAAACTGATGAGTAAACGGAGAGGTAAAATCGTCAAAATGTATGCTAAATAAATTGAGACCAGGTATTCAACCTTCAGTTCTTCATGATCGTGGTAATATATTTCTTTGTTTTAACTTGATGAATTATTAATGAGTTGGAGAAGTACACATCATGATCCTTGCTGGGATGTAACATTGTATATCACAGACCTACATGCACCATACTGCTGAGACTGCTAGACATACAGGACACTGAATCTCTTAATTTCAGTAATAGATTTTGGATATTTTGTGTATACACACACCTGCACACTAAAATGTTACGCATGCGCAGTTAAATTAGTATGAATCAATCTAAGACAAGTTTCTTTTGGTAAAGATTGTCCACTTTTAGACGTAATTTTTCATCTCAATATGCTATTTTGCTTTAACAGATTCGTGAGACTCTGAAAGGTTATAACCAAGTTCTCGAGAGAGTAGCACACTTGATGCCACCTGATGTGCACAGGTTGTTAGAAAAGGAAGCTCAGCGAGTCAACTCTACCATTCTGAAAAACAGGAGAGCATATGCTGACCTCACGTCTAACCTACTGAGTGGTAAGTATTGTTATTATTACCAATACTAAGAACAATAATATTATTTCTAGCTTGTTTAAGTTCGCGTGTTCACTGTTAGTCGTTTTGACAGAAGAGACCAGCTAGAGTGACCACGGTATAATGTTAACATATTGAGTGCCGCCCAAACTCATGGTTTCAATTTTAACCATTAGTGGGATGTTCGCGCTAATTGTTCATGCACATTCTTACTGCGCACCCAAATTCACATGTCATGTCATGCATCTGAGGGTGCTTATATGTAGGGGGCCTTTCTCCGCCCTGTATGCATCAAGCGTGCATGCCAATCAATAAAATGAATAATGATAGGGCAGATGGCCATTGCTACATGTATAGCTTTTCCTACATTTAATGATCTTGGATGTTCAATTACCCCTATTTTTCTTTTGATGGATCATTTTCTCTACCAATTTCCTGCGTTAAGCAAAAAAAAAAGTGAAGAAAATCTATCGATTAGCACCATCGAATTCCGTTCTTTTTAGCTTATCATTCATCTGTGTGGCGGTTTCAAATGCCTCTTAGGGGTTAAGTTTTGTGAAAAATGTGGCAATATTTGGAATTAGTATCACCCAACTAGTGGACTAATGCAAATCCTGCATTTTGATTGGCTACGCTACTAGGGGACTATTAATAATAGTTATCAAGTAGCGAAATTCGCCGGTTTTTATTTTGTTTTTTTCCCCAAAATTTATAATTTTTGTTTTTTCAACTTGCATTTGCTAACTTTATTATTGCCTTTTCTGTCCGACAAGTTCGGTGACACCATAGTTCGGTGATACCTCTGCCTTTGATGTTCGCCGGGTTTCCTAACCAGTCCCCCTCCACTAACTATGGTGATACTAAAACAATTAGACCGTAGCCTTTTAGGCCACGGGTCAATAGCCCATTCGGCTTTGCCTCGTGGGCTATTGACCCGTAGCCCAAAGGGCTATGGTCTATTTGTTAATTAGACCCAATCGTTTGCCTCCGTTGGCTCACCTTTGGTATATTTAACTATAAACCCCTGTAGACCACGCTTAGTTAACGTGCGCCAATTTTTTAAAAATCAGGGTTTCAGGGCTCGAAATAACGGCCGGTCAACGGACAATGTCCGAACTGATTTGGGGGTTGACCGGTCAACCTTTCGTCTTGCCGGTCATGTTAACCGGTCACATTTGATCGTTTTGAAAATGAAATAAATTAAATTTTCCGTGCTGTTCGGTTGTCTCAGTTGTAGCAAGTTGCTATGTATTGTCATTTGCGGAACTTTGATCTGAAATCCTGGGTGAAATGCAACAAGAACCGTTGTTTACAATTCGGGCATTGAAAACAGACATCGGGGTTCACGCACTTCCGGTCGCAAAGTTAAAAATAATGAATAGACTGGTTGATATATTTTTTTCCAATCGGTTCCCTTTCCAGACTTTCCAATTTTACAATATTTCTTGAACACCCGAGTTAAAATGCCTGGTTACTAAGCTTTTGTCGATGAATACAAATTTTTCTTTTCTTGTAATGAGGAGTAACATGGATTACTGGCGGAGTTTTAGGATCAAGATCTCACACCGTGATACGTACACCAGAAATCATTATATTTGGAGGCACTTACTGTGCATTTACTTATTTACAAATTTAATGTGTACGATAACGATATTTAACGTGTGGCGGGTTAGTCTTTACTCTTACAGACAGTGTACCATTAATACACATAACCTTATTTTCATTTTGCTACTGTAATTTACTTTTGTTGTTGACAATGAGTGCTTTAAAGTGCTATAAGCTCTAAGCAACAACTTTTTTGGAAACATATAATGCCAGTTTTGGTTCATGGGCCCCTGTATTTATTGTATATAATTTGACCGGCCAGAAACGGTATGTGACCGAGCTAAAATGAATATGGCCGGTCATCGTGTCCGGAGACTCTCCGGAAATTATTTCGAGCCCTGGGGTTTACCACACGCTTTATCTCTGACACGAAGTTGGTAAATACCATTTTTGCATTTCTGAGGAAAATGTTTGCGCAAACGTCCTTAACAATCTTAGCAAACACCAAACTTGTCATGATTATATATTTCAAGCTGATGTTGAACGTGAGAGGCAGTGTTATATCACGTGGCAAAGACGGGTAGAGGACTGGAGACAACTGAAATGCCAAGTGGCAGTGGAGAAGTTCAAGTGAGTCAGCTGTATTATTGTATTTAATTTAACAGATTGTTAACCAAGACACACAATTTTACGTGTAGCTTGTGCTCGAGACCAAACAAAAATACAGAAGCGAGTATAATCAATCGTAATCTAAAAATTGATCAATTTATACTTGGCGTCTGGCGGATATTTTTACCTATTCAGTGTCTCTCGGAAACAAGTCAAAACTAGCTGAATATGTAAAATCAACGTTCACGACCATATGTCATTATTTGCCAAAACGCAAAAATTGATCATTTTACGTTCTTAGGGACTGTTCGTTAATTATGCCTAAGGGGGGGCCGGTGTTTAGAGTGGGGGGGGGGGGGGGTAAAATTTTCAAAATCAATGAAAAATGGGGGGTGTTTTTTTTTTAATACAAATAAGGGGAGGGGGTAAGCTTTTAGAAAGTGTTGTTTCAACACTTGTGTAGCCGTTCTGTAGGTAGTAGATAAAATATGAGCGGGAGATCTGTATGGGCGTTTACAATGGCGAGCCGATAGGCGAGCCATTGTAAACATTCATACAGATCTCACGCGAATATTTTATCCTACTTGGGAAATGAATACATTAAATTGAATGCAAAGTATTGTTATGGGATTCGTTCATTGGACATGCATGCCAGAATGCCATACACATCGGACATAAATATTTTCACCTACTTGCGAAAGGAAAACAATAAATTGAATGCAAAGTATTGTTTTGTGACATGGATGCCAAAATGCTGTACGTCCCACAGGAGACAGTGCATGAGACAATAATAGAAATATTCTAAATTTTCAGTCACTGCCAAATCGCCAGTATGGCAACAGTTCGTTTTCGTCCGCCGAAAACTGAAAAGGAAGAAATTTTGTTATTGTCTGAAACCGTACCTAAAAACACCAAGTAAAATACAAAATGGGCGGTGAACGTTTTTACTGCCTGGCAGAATACGAGAATGAACAAAAAAGCGCAGTTGGAAACATCTGGAGGCAACGGACTTGAGTCGACCAATGTCGAGGACTTGTCAGTCCCACTCGAGCACATGTCCGCCGACAGTTTAAACTTCTGGCTCTGCAAATTCATTTGTGAAGTTGCGAAGCAAACCGGGGAACGCTACCCTCCTAAGACGCTCTACCTACTTGTTTGCGGCATTAATCGCCATTTGGGAAACGTACAAGGAGAAAAGGCATTTAACATAATGGAGAAAAGTGACAGGAGGTAAAACTACAATCTTTGAAGCAATATTTCATCGCATTAAATTCTATGATGAAAATATGTCCATTTTAGTAGTTATGTATGTTGTTTTTAATCCCCGTTACTGTCTTCCCTTGTCTTCCCTGTCTTCCTGCATACTAATGTGGATTTCCTGCATACTAATTTGGATTTCCCGCATACTAATGTGGATTAAGTGGCTATGGATTAGGTGCCTAGTCCATGACGTCACCTATTATTAAAACATAGGGAAAAAATGGGTTCCTCCATACTAATGTAGATTTCCTGCATACTAATTCGGTATAGGTTTACTAATAAGCGTCGCTCTAGTACAATGAAAACAATAAGGCTGCCTGGGCTTGCCCGTTATTAATGAACCCTGATTGGAAAAAATCTCTTATGTGTTAAAATTATAAGCGCGAATTTTAACGAAAGCGCTATCGTTCTTGTAATCGCTTTGCTGCGAAAGTCTATCTCCGAGACTTTCAGTTTATTCGAAATGTTTATCATGAAGATGGCTTTTTTTCACTAGCGGCCATGTTTTTTAAACTACTTTGAGCGCTTGTTTAACTGTCCGTGATTCGGAAACAAGCGCAAATTTTTGAAAGCGTAATAAGGTTCTCTAGCTTTCTTTGAAAACGTTCTCCGATTTTCGAAATCGGACTCTTTTAACCCCGATTGATTTAGGTAGAAGCTATCATGCTTTTATTCTCAGCTTTGCTGATGAGAGAGAGAATTAAATTCTTAGCTAAGAGTTCGAGTTTTCCGCTCCGTTAGTCACGCACTGAACTCCACTCCCTAGATTTGCATACTGACAAAACTCGAACGGAGAAACCCATGGGACAGCTCTATCATTGAAATGACAACAATAGAAGCTCGGACCGCTAATTAAGTGTCAACACGCGACAATAAATATGTTTGAACAACTTGTTTCTTTTATTACGTTTATTAGCGAATACAAAAAAATTAATACACAAAGATTTGAAATGCATACACGAAAATTACAACTGAACAAGACTGAGTAAAGTATCAGGAAATCAATCGTCTTTATCGTATTGAGAGGACTTGTAAGGCGAAGTTCTGTGTAAACGTCGAGATCGTCTAGAGGCTCTCTTCGGTTCATAGTCCAAGTAATTTACAAATTTCACGGACTGGGGGCGTTTACGCTTTCTAACTGGTGACAGCGATTCGACTGTGGGAGGGGGTGTCAAAATTGAAGGAGGGAGGGAGGGAGACGCGATAGAGGAAGAGATTGCCGTGGTAGATAAGGCTTGTGGGGCTGTCACTTGGGTTGGTGCTTGAACTGGAGTCGCTGGTGTGATTTCTGGTAGTTCTTGAACGGGGTTTGGCGCTGTTGGTGCGTCGCCTGTTAGTACATTTGTAGAAATTTGGTTTGACTCTTGGGGTTGGGCGGGTATTGTTGTTTCAGGTATTAAAGATTTGAACTGGTGTTTATAGTTTAAAAACTTGTTTTGCAACTGCATGTACTGCTTCGCTTTCTGGTCCTCTGCAAGGTTTGTACGATACAAGAGATTATCCATATTATTCTGAATGCGTTGCATCTCCGAAATCGGCGGGGGCACCATCAGAGTTTGTTGTTTGAGGTACTGGAGCAGTTCTTGAGAAATTCTATTCTCTTCGAATCCTTTGTCGAATCTTTCTTCGCCGGGTAAAACATTTGTTCTCAATCTACATCTATCTGGAGTCGTTGGCTTAAGATCTACAAAAAGATATCCAAATGGTCTTCGCACCGCCTCTTCGTACTCTTTGATAAACCAAGCAGTTTCACTTGGATACATTTGTTTGGCTAGAGTCAAAATTTGTAGTTTATCCCGAGGATTCTTGAAAAGGACCAAGTAATGACTGTTTAAGCTGATGCTTCGGTTGCCTTTGCCTTGATGGAACAGATTTTGCACAATGTAAATAACGCTCAGATTTCGGTGATGAGATCCTTTTGTAAACAGGTTCACGATCCGATTATCTTTTCCGGCTTCAATCATTTGGTCGTCAATGACAATCAGGTTACGTATGTTGACATCTAAATAGGAATCATTTTCCAGAGATTCCGGGATCCCCTTGACAAATTCGATTGTCGGTATCATCATCGATAATTGTGTGTAGGCGTTTTGCCACTGTGAATAACACCAGATTATTCTCTGCGGTGGTTGATCGATCACGGTTTGAGCTTGTTGTAACAGTGATTGTACCCAGACAGTTTTTCCCGAGCCGGTCATCCCTGCAACCATGCAAGTAAATGGATGAACCAACTGAAACCGCTGACACTTTTCTTGAGCCATCGGTATGACTGGAGCAAAATTGGAATTACTGTGTTTTCTGTTCATATGTCTTTGCAAATTATCTTTTCTAGAAAACTCCTTTTGACAAACAGGACAGGACCAACTCATGTCAACTCACTCAAAGCTTAGTTAAACTGACAAAATGTGTATGATGTTTTACATTTATATAGCCTTCAATCACCACAATTCTATTGTTTTCCCTCCTTCTCCTCCTCCTCAATTCCATTGTTTTCCCTCCTCCTCCTCCTCCTCCTCCTCCTCCTCCTCCTCAATTCTATTGTTTTCCCTCCTCCTCCTCCTCCTCAATTCTATTGTTTTCCCTCCTCCTCCTCCTCCTCCTCCTCCTCCTCCTCAATTCTATTGTTTTCCCTCCTCCTCCTCCTCCTCCTCCTCCACATTTCTATTGTTTTCCCTCCTCCTCCTCCTCAATTCTATTGTTTTCCCTCCTCCTCCTCCTCCTCAATTCTATTGTTTTCCCTCCTCCTCCTCCTCCTCCTCAATTCTATTGTTTTCCCTCCTCCTCCTCCTCCTCCTCAATTCTATTGTTTTCCCTCCTCCTCCTCCTCCTCCTCCTCCACATTTCTATTGTTTTCCCTCCTCCTCCTCCTCAATTCTATTGTTTTCCCTCCTCCTCCTCCTCCTCAATTCTATTGTTTTCCCTCCTCCTCCTCCACCTCCTCAATTCTATTGTTTTCCCTCATCCTCCTCCTCAATTCTATTGTTTTCCCTCCTCCTCCTCCTATTGTTCTATCATCATATCGAAAACTATATAAAGCGGGACACAGGAGAAACTGTCCCATTTGAACTTGGTAAAGTGTTGCTTACACTTCATTTCTGTCAGAGGAGACCCGCTAATTTTTAAACGCGATGAAGAAACTTTATACTCCAAATCACAAGTTGTACGAAGAATACTATTTAAACCAAGCTAAGCAAAAAGGAGGTAATTTACCGGCTTTTCAGGGAGCCCGATTTCAGCAGGGGTATGGCTTAGGTTCCATATTTAAAGGGCTGTTTCGCTGGGCGATGCCTCATTTACAGCAAGGCGCTAAAGTGCTTGGCAAAAAGGCATTACAAACAGGGGTCCAAGTGGCCCAAGATGTTCTGGAAGGAAATAATGTTAACACAGCGCTGGCGAAGCGTAGTAGAGAAGCTATTGGTGGACTAGTACCTCAGGCTGGGAGTGGTCGAAAATCTACAAAAAGGAAAGTGCAGTTTCGTGGTTTACCCCCGTTCAAGAAACGCAAAACAGTTGCGTTGGATCAGGACGAAGACGACTTTCAACTTTGGTCGTAAATTTAAGTGGGATTCCCTGGAAAAAATTATAAAATACCGATGCCTGTCATCTTTAACTCATTTTACGACCATGTCTCGAGTAGTAAAGAACAACCTACCTTTCCTTCATCTCTTAACTTGTTGCCCAGAACATCAGCGTCAGTTTCTTTTAGAGACAGCCACTCCAGAACAGATACACGCATTAGTTCAGATTCTTTTTAATCTACTTCATGGAAACATACCGGTCTCTAAGGAAGTGAAGCACAACTTAAAAAAGCATGCAGATGCCCTTGTTAGTCTCGTTGAATCAAGTGTTCCTTACAGGAAAAAAAAAGTATATTCTTGCTCAAGAAGGTGGAGGATTTATACAAGATTTGCTAATCCCGGTTCTAACTAGCATAGGGCCCTTAATGTTATAAAACGTCGCGATCTAGTCTGTAGTATAATCAGTTGGTTCTTGACGTTAACGAGTGCAGGTCAATATGAAGAGAAAAGTCGCCTGGGATGAAGAGGAAGAGAGCGATTATGAAGACAACAACGCAAGTGAAAACGAGGAAAGCGATAACGAAGAACCTCGAATTAAAGATGTTTTAGAAAGTCTGTCCCAACGGGTTTCCCGACTAAAGGCCTCCGATCTATTACACAGCATGGCGGCTTCCAAAGATATCTTGTTTTGGACACCTCGCGGACAGTTACTCCGAAACCAGCGAATAATACCAGTGACGAACATTTCAGAGCTGGTCGAATATGTGTTACTCCCCCATAACGACGATGTTGTTAAACCTCGAGCCCTCAAAACATTTATCGATGGGTTGGCAGAGTTAGGAATCGATAAGCGTTTGATACAAAATAAGAGAACTTTGGCGGAACTATTGGAAAAAGAACAAGCCTATCGCGATAAAGACAGTGAGGCTGGTGATGAAGAAATGGTCTCCGAAAGTAGTGATAATGAAGAAGGCACAGAGACAGCGTCTGAATATAGTGAACACCAAGAATCAGAAAACCCAGATCTGGAACCTGAAGAAAATTCAGAGATTTTGCTTAAAGGAAAAGGTCTTTGCTGCTATTGCAACGGAGAGAACGTTTACGAAAGAGCAGTAGTCAAATGCCCTAGATGTTTTTGGCATGGTTATAGGATTTGCCCGATATGTGTACATCAAATTCCTGTTGATCGTAAACACTTGGCAGATGGATTTATTTGGTGCGCTGACTGCCACGCGGTGAAACACATTAACTCAAACACTTTAAAAAGGACTCATTATCCTCCAAGCGAAGATAAAGACGATTGATTTCCTAATACTTTACTCAGTTTTGTTCAGTTGTAATTTTCGTGTATGCATTTCAAATCTTTGTGTATAATTTTTTTTGTATTCGCTAATAAACGTAATAAAAGAAACAAGTTGTTCAAACATATTTATTGTCGCGTGTTGACACTTAATTAGCGGTCCGAGCTTCTATTGTTGTCATTTCAATGATAGAGCTGTCCCATGGGTTTCTCCGTTCGAGTTTTGTCAGTATGCAAATCTAGGGAGTGGAGTTCAGTGCGTGACTAACGGAGCGGAAAACTCGAACTCTTAGCTAAGAATTTAATTCTCTCTCTCATCAGCAAAGCTGAGAATAAAAGCATGATAGCTTCTACCTAAATCAATCGGGGTTAAAAGAGTCCGATTTCGAAAATCGGAGAACGTTTTCAAAGAAAGCTAGAGAACCTTATTACGCTTTCAAAAATTTGCGCTTGTTTCCAAATCACGGACAGTTAAACAAGCGCTCAAAGTAGTTTAAAAAACATGGCCGCTAGTGAAAAAAAGCCATCTTCATGATAAACATTTCGAATAAACTGAAAGTCTCGGAGATAGACTTTCGCAGCAAAGCGATTACAAGAACGATAGCGCTTTCGTTAAAATTCGCGCTTATAATTTTAACACATAAGAGATTTTTTCCAATCAGGGTTCATTAATAACGGGCAAGCCCAGGCAGCCTTATTGTTTTCATTGTACTAGAGCGACGCTTATTAGTAAACCTATACCGAATTAGTATGCAGGAAATCCACATTAGTATGGAGGAACCCATTTTTTCCCTATGTTTTAATAATAGGTGACGTCATGGACTAGGCACCTAATCCATAGCCACTTAATCCACATTAGTATGCGGGAAATCCAAATTAGTATGCAGGAAATCCACATTAGTATGCAGGAAGACAGGGAAGACAAGGGAAGACAGTAACGGGGATTAAAAACAACATACATAACTACTCATTTTGTTATTCATTTTAATCAGTAGAGATCTGTATCAAAAGTTAATGAATACTAATTAGCTGAGCAGGAGTTTGTATCAAAAGTTAATTCTACTGTTTAATAATTCATCAACCCCAGCCTTTCCCTGCTACCTATTCAATCCCTCCCCGAGCTTTCAGACAGTTGATTTGTATTGGGGTTTACAGTTGTGTACATGTGATCTGAATATTGTGCTGGGATTGGTTTGCACGCTCATGAATAATTAATGAGTTTTACAAACATACTTAAAAAGTTGAACTCTGAACCGCTCGAGAGTAACGGGATGCGTCACAATCACAACACTTAATCCCGTTACTGACTGAAGTAAGAGTGAAGTCCCTAAAAGCTTCCTCGTCTTTGTTAGTTTCAAAAAACGAACCGTAAATGTGAAAGAGCCTCTTTAAAGGGGCACTGTCACGGTAATTTAGCGTCATTTTACAATACCGAAATATGTTCCTGCATCAATGGAAACTCAAAAATAATGATGCAGTTTTGTTACCTAGGACTTTATCATTACACTGAAACCATTTATTGCTGCGTAGCACTTAGCATGGCAAGGATGGAAGTGGATTGAAATTTGAAAAAACTAGCCAGGTTTTTCAAATTCTAGAGCCATTCCTTGAAAATATTGCCAGAAATTCATTATGGTTTGCTCTCTGAGCCACCATTCGTTTGATATGTTTCTGTTAGTCCATCTGAGCATTTAGGGAACGAGTGAAGGTACCAGGTAAAGATTTCAGCAACGTATGAAGCTGAAAACAGCAAAATTCCTGTGACAGTGCTCCTTTAAATAACATATAAAACTGGGAACCATGCAACATTGTTTCCATGATTGCGCGAAGCCTCGAGAAGCCCGTGAGCGTATGCACGTGCATGACCTTTGCAATTGTTTATAATTTTTGTCTCCAGTCTGAGAAGTACATCCTCGTGGTTCAATCCTTGCAATGAGCTCCTTACAAACTTTCCTACCGTTGACTTCTCTCTTAAATCTGATCTTTTCTGGGCCCACGTTAACACCGGCGCTGCAAATTCGCTTTCCTTATCTAGAGCTTCCATACTGTACGATCACAAATGACCTTGCAATGGATTTTGGTTAATCGGCAACCGGCCAGAACACGTGTTGTACGCAATTTTGCAATCGGAGGCATGTCGCGTCCTGAGGGGAGGGGGGTGGGGGTAGGGGGGGGGGGTTACATTTTGGGCCTGTCGCAGAAACGGGGAGGGTAATTTTTTTAAATACCCACTTCCGGGCAGGGGTAAATTTTTCATATGCCTGAATTGCTTGAAAATCACCGACCCCCCCTTAGGCATAAATAACGAACAGTCCCTTACGTGTATCTGCGGAGGACGGCTTTGAAATGTACAAATCGTCGTCCACTTTTTCTTTTGAGGCATTCTAGTTACCATGGTTGTCATGGTTACTTAGGCTCGTCTGCTAAGGTAACGTAAAGGTCGCATGTGCTTTTAACACTTACACATGAAGTGACCCCGAATCTCACTTCCGCCCTTGGATCATATGGTAGTCCACTCCCATACCCCTTCATATTCCGTCGTGGATAGAGGCACTGTGTGTAAGAATTAGTAATTGCCTTTCTCAAGAGCTCATCAGGTTGAACTGGACGACTTGTAGCTAGCTGTGAAACCAACAGGTCTCTCTTATTAAACAACGTTTATCCCAATTTACAAATTTTATGTAGTTATTTAGTTATTTAGTAACAATTATCAGTCCGGAATTTCTATGCGTGAGCCATATTTTCGATACCTGCAGTACTTGCATGTCTGTTCATAAAACTATTTTTTCTTGTATTTATTGCAGCGAGTTCATGAAGAGTTTATCAATCAAAGACCCACAAGAATTAAGAAGGAAGATGGAATTATTCACTACAGAACAACGTACTTTAAATAAGAAAAGATTGGATCTCTTGGAATCGCTAAGGTTTGTTGAAGTTTCAGTTGCACTTTTTGCCGTTGTATTCATGAATTAACGCCCAAGTCGCTAGTGGAGGGTGGGTGCCCAAGAAGCCCGGGGGCTGCAACCGCAATCACAAGGTCCCCAAGGCACTAGAACACCCGACTGGCCTGCCCAACCCGCAACCAAGCCACGAGCCCCCCCCCCCCCCCCCCCGCGCTAAGCCCCCCTCAGGTACCCGTCACACTCGAGCCAGATAGCTCAGGGGGAAGAAAATTATAGGGAGGGATAGGGAGGGAACTCCGAGAACCGCATAATGACAAAAAACTGACCCACAAACGCCGCGCTAACAGAGTTCTAAACACGCTGCAAGCACATGGGAGACAACGCATGAACTAACCAAGAATGCCGCTGGACAACGTCAGTCCCAGGGCTCCCACGGCCATATGACTGCTGCGAACGCTATGAAACACACCAACGCTAAACAAACGCTAATACACGGCCAGGACACTGGCCAACGCTTACAAGAACGCCACTGACCAGACTACCTCCTGGTCATAACTCTGTGCATACACAAACTATAACAAAACGCTACAGAACGCATCAAACGCTTAACAAACGCTAACAGATGGCCAAGATACTAACACCGCCTACAAAAAGCGCTACTCACCAGATAAGCTCCTAGTCGTTAACTATTTTAAATTTCATTTAACTATATTTAAGTGAGGCCTGAATTAGTCAGTGTTTTTTGTACTGTTTGCTTTCTTCAAGTGCTGCTGTCATTCGTTTTGAATTGTCTTTCTAAATCTTCGGCATTTTGAATCAGGAAGTAATTCAATGGAATTCTGCAATTATTTCGATTTAGTGATTTTTGCCATTATTCCACAAATGCCCTTATACATGTATATCCTCTCAATGTCTTCAATATAGGAACATGAGGCCTCCTAACTCCACCAAATCAGCTGTTTATCAATGGAACACTTCTCTATTAGACACATGTCACCAACTTGGTGAGTTCACCTGAATTTACGTCGCTGAGAGTACGACCTTTAAGATAGTTACACATTCATCAAATTAACTTTCCAAATTTTCGCGAATTCTGTTTACCGTATTTTTGTCTTGTGTTTTCAGAGGAGGTCCATGCTAGGTACAAAGACATTTTACAAGCTGAGTATGACCGTATTATTGATCAGTGTATGGAGGAAGTTAACAGTGTCAAGGTTTGTTCCTCAGTTCATTACAGCAGTTGTGAGCGCTTATCAAAACCTGGTTAATTAGTTGATTGATTCAGAGGCAATGTCAGTTATCGCTATTTAGGAATAACAGCGTTGTGTCCTCAGCGTGATAAAGCACTGATGTGAAAATGGGAGCTGTCAGTGAGATTGGTAACTCTTATTTTTTTACATTAAACTCTCCAACTCTTTTGAAGTTTTCTGATCGGCCGAAAGCGTACAGTGACTTTTGGAAATCAGCGCCCGTGTCGTCAATCAAGGACACTCAAGGTCATGGGTAAACATGACAAGTTCGCGCGCTTTGTGCTCCTTCCCGTCAGTGAAAAAGCAAAAACATGACTTCCATTTTTTTCTTTCAATGTATAATAAAGTAATTATCAGATTCAGTTTTTGTGATATCCAGAATAATCAAGGTCGAGGTAAGGGTTATCATCCAAAGCCGAAGGCTGAGGCTGATAACCCTTACCGAGACCTTGATTATTCTGGATATCATTTAAACCGAATCTAATAATTGTTTATTATCTCCCAGGAAAACTTTTATCTTGTGATCTAAGGCGCACTACAATCGATAAGATCATCGATTAGTTGAAGTTTACCCAACCTACAGTAAATTTCCTCTTACAAGATTGCACAGTAGCGACACATCGTCAAGCAGCTGTATGTGAAGTGACAAGTTAGGAAAATTATTACAACTAGGACATGTCTTCTTGATCTACACCTGTATTCATTATTGAAAAGCCAAAAGTATCAGACTTATTAGAGACAGCAACTGACGAAGCAATGAAATTTACAAGAATGATGGTACACAACCTTATACTAAAATATTTTCTTAGCTTGTGATGTGTTTTGTCTTTCAGGAGCAGTTCCAGTCAGGGGGTATTCTTGATGCAGTCAGAACCGAGGAGGTGATCTAGTGTTTTTCAGTGTTACAAAATTATTTTAATTTGTTTATCAGTTCCGGTGCTTTACTACTATCGTCTTTTCTTACATTATGATGCCAATTGTTTCCCCAATAGCAAGACGTTCAGTGTAGCCTCGAAAAATTTCAACTTGTTAAGAGCTAAATCTGCACCTTAAAGGAGAACAATGTTTGTACGATACTACTTGACAATTGACATGTTCTTTCACGTCTGAATATTCACTTTCGTTTGACCACATTCATCTTTGTTTTATTTCTCTTTCCAACAGGTGATGAATGAGTCGTTCCTGCCACTTATCGGCGAAAAGCAGACCAAATTCGAACACGAGATTGACAAAATGGAGGTAAAGATGGTTGTCATCATTACAAGTCAGATAAAGCCAGATAATATTAAACTGTCTTGACTACTAGAGTTTACTTAGTCACAAGAACTTCGTTTCATTTCTCAATTTCAGCGCTCTTTGGAGAACATGAGTAGTTTTCACGAGATGATGATCAAATCG
>JAHPZR010050042.1:15000-45000 GCA_019787425.1 Platygyra sinensis | reverse complement strand
ATTGTCGGAGTCGCATGTAAAAGCGGAAGAATAAACCAATGACAGTGATCGATTCCGGGCCTTGCGATTGCTCGGGCTACGACAAGCTAGTTTTCACTGGATCATTAGCGACAGACTCGACAGAGTCGTAAATGGAATCGGAACAAATGGAAATTTACGTTCTGATTCTTCCGACTCCGATTAATTTTCTGTGTAGACTGATGTTTTTAACAGTGTTTAAATTAATTTATCATTCATTCATTCCGTCGAGCCTACGACTCCGCTTACGACTCCGATTTTCGATTTTCACTGGGTCTTAAGTTCTCTTATGTCTCTGACTGCGACTACGTCTCCGACTCCGCCTTCGTCGCTAGTGAAAACCAGCCTTTAGAGAAATTAAAAAGAAGGGAGATTGAATAGGGATATGCAAATGCGCCTATCCGCGCCTTTTTTTTTCACAAAATTTGTTTTTGTTCAAATCCGAAACCACAACCACATCCGGAAACAGGAGTGTAAAAATTCAAGGTAAACTGATAAATGTGAATGCGGCTTATGCCATTGTTAATTTTGCACAAATGGCAAAGAACGGGACATGCTCGACGACTATAACACAGTACAATTCCAATGACAGTCTCACACCTGAGTTTAAACGAGCTTCGTTTGAAAAAAGGAATAATTTCAATGAACTCCTTAAAATACCGACCAAGGCAGAAGAAAGAAAGATCTATGATCCAAATTTTGTTTAGGATCCAAGATCTGAATATCAAGACAGGCACAATTCGGAATCCGCGCAAAAATTCACAGCTCATCCACGATACACTGTGTTTTAAAAATTCACGAATCCGCCTAATTTACCGAAAAAAAAACACAATCCTTGCGCTTTTCAAGGCCAAATCCGTCGATCCGAAAACCTAGCCACCCCCCTCTAAAAAGAAAGACACCAGAAGTTTTGAAACGTGCAGCACGTAATTTTATCTAACTGGCTTGTGGTTTTATCTGTATTGTAGCATACGAATGGAGTTTTTGGAACATCTTGAAGAATGGAAGATACAGGCCATGGACAGAGCAAACAGCGTAGTAGCAGCTAAGGTAAACATTTAGATCAGTAGTATATTGTACCGTTGCACATAGATGCACACACCTCATTATTATTTTGTATTTCTTTTCAAAATGTTTGAGTCTTGTACGTGCCTAGCCAGTGATAATCAACTCGGTGTGAAATATATATTGTAAGTTTTCCAATAACTTTTCATAAGCTTGTGACCAGCAATTTCAAGGGACCCGGTCGGGATTCACCGGCTGTAAAAGAACCCCCCAAAAGGTATACCAAAATCTCGCTTTCTAGGCATGGCCCGAATTCAGTTACATCCCTAAGAGGAAACAATTCTGAAACAACTAATTACCAGACATTGGCAATTTGTCCGACATTTTTCACCTCATTATTTCAAAAGGTAGGACGGAAATTCCGAACCGACGATCACTTTAGAATCGAACGGACTAAGCGGTACCATTCGACAATTTTTTCCCCGTTAAAAGGTATGACGAGCAATTCGTCATATTTTAGATGAATCCCCCCTCGTGCCCTCCTCCCGTGATGGGAGAATTTACTGAGTCCGTATTTTTTTGACAACGGGCGCCTGCATGATTTGGTGATTATTACATTTGTGATTCGGTTCGATTCATGGGTAGTCTAAAAGACTGCCTGGGTTGCAAAATGTGATTGTTATTTCCTCTTTTTGCAGGTTGAGGAGTTAAACAGTGAGTTAGACTTGCGGCTTCATCTACACGAGCCAAGAACTGCCAGAGCGGAGCAAGACGTGCATAACGTGAGAGCAGGTAGGTACACTTTTAGTTTTTAGCTGTTCACGAGTCCTCTAATAAAACGCCTGAACTTTCAAGAGGGTTTAGCATCCGATCTCCCAGAAATCTAACGTTTTTTTTTTCATGGTCTTGCAGCGGAATTGGTGATGCATCGTGAACGAGTTGAACGGCACTGCAAGGGTGTTACTACGTCTCTGAATGAGTTCAAGGCGAGGTTCCAGCAGATGGTAGAAGAGCATGATAAGGAGGTGAGTCAAGAAAAGTGCCTTGTTGAATGTCAATCAATGGATATATTGGTTGTGGAAGTGTCGCAGAAGATCTCCGAACGAATAAGCTAACTACAGAACCTAATGCCTTAGTGGGAGAAAAGAAAGCCTAATATCTTGCAGTTAAAGTAACTTGCTTTTTGTTCGTGTATGCT
This sequence comes from Platygyra sinensis, assembly GCA_019787425.1. Taxonomy (NCBI): domain Eukaryota; kingdom Metazoa; phylum Cnidaria; class Anthozoa; order Scleractinia; family Merulinidae; genus Platygyra; species Platygyra sinensis. The sequence goes on along the minus strand of JAHPZR010050042.1, from coordinate 42,779 downwards.
ACAATAACTACTATAGCAGTAAACTGCAACGAACGTAAACGAACCTAAACGAAGGTACTGCGGGGAAACTGAACTTCCAGTACTCAACATAAAAAGTCTCCTGAAAACATGTCCCCGGCAAGCCTATAGTTATTGACTGATTCTCTCAATTTTGTATTTCAGACGGACATTTTCAAACAATCCGTTCAAGAGCTTGAGGCGACGTTCACTTCAGCGACAAAAACCCACGAGTATGTAACTATGTTTTTATACAGATAAATCTAGTAAATTAGCTCGTTTTGGGCAAATCGTCGTTGAAATGTCTGATACTTATTTCCAAATCGCTAAGAAATAGCAAGAGCGCTCCGAAGATTGAAGTAAAAATCGCTTTGCGAATTTTTTCTTTTAGACTCTTGGTGATCCAAGATCAAGTTGCCGGACGCGTTGAGCAAGTAAGTACTTATTCAATGCAAAAAACTGCACATGTTCAGTACTTTTGATGGACCCTGCACGTCAGGTAGCTCCGCTCGAAAACGTTCAGTTCAGTGGGTATTATCGCTGTCTTCGGCGCTCGTCAATTGCCTATGTGTTCAGTGCGCCTTGAGCACTCTATATTTAAGGTTACAGTATACCTTCATGGGTGTCTCGCGTCCAAGCAATGTAGCGCGTTCAGTTTAAACTGTAGATACCTAAACCTTCATATCAAATAAAAGCTTACAGAGCTGGCTATCCAACTATACCAATAATTTTGAAATAAAGTGAATTGTCGAATTTTTCTCGACTTTCAAATGCGAGCGTCCGAATCACCTTTTCAAAGCTACAAGTCAAAGCGAATTTTGTCTTTCGCTAATTTAATTTGTTCCTCAGTTTCCGGACCCAAAGCGCTAAAAAAACGTGTCTGCGTTTTGCCATACTCAGTTGCAATGAAAATTATGGATTGTTTTCGAAATAGTATAAGACAAATGTGAAGTGTTTGTACAAAACGCGCTCATTGGAAAAAATATTCCGAAAGAAAAATTCGCAGACACGTTTTTGTTGTTTATGCGTTAATCTACCCACTGTCAAAATTTGGGGGCAATCGGACAAATTCCCTATGAGTTTTAGCTCTTTACAGTGTCCGCCTAAAGTGAAAAAATTGATTCGAGAAAACAGCGCTAAATGTGTCAATCAGACGGGTAGTTTTTACTTCCGGCCAAAACGGAAAACCGCCATTTCTCTGCCAATATTTAATCATTTTCAATGATTTCTTTTTACATTTGAGATACCATTTGGATCATTACTTAAACCGAAAAATCGAAATTTGAAGAAAATTGCCGATCTGAAGGTATACTGTAAGACCCTGTAACATTAAAAGGTGGTATGTTACAGTATTCAGTTACTTCTGTGAATGTTCGTCGGAGGACAATTTAGTAACCTACAGGAAGTCTGGTTACAAAGGATTGGATGTGATTAATTTCAACAAATTATCATATTCTCTTCCTAATTTAGGGCACGCGAGACAACCTCGTCCCCAGGGTCTCTCTTCTCTCTCAGAGAAACTCTGGGAACTAGTCTCAGACAGTCGGTTGTGTGAGAGATCAGCTGCAGGCTGCGTTCTCGTATCTCCATCAAATTATCAATTTTTTGTGATCATTTATCTTTTTGCAAATAAACCAGATTTCAATCTACATCCTAGTTAATTTGTGGATTGCTCTGTTTGGTTTGTGTCCATAGTACATGGATGTGATTAGAACTTCCCTTAGAAAGTTTCGTCACGATCTAGATGATATGCTCAGCACTCTACGGAACTCGAACGCAAGATTCAGGAAAACATTCAAGTAAGAATTGAGTGGCTCCCAAGACTTAAGGCTGGTTTTAACCAGCCCATATAAAGCATAAGCTGACAGACGCAGACCCAGCAAGATGTTGATAATTTTGTCAAACATTTTAAACAAAAGTTGCTATAATTGTCGACATCTCACTGTGTCTGTGTATGTTGGCTTATCTGATTATGCGGTATTAAAAACTAGCCTTAAGAGCTGGGTTATGGGGTTGTCTTTTTTCAACTCTTTGAACTAGGACCCTGGGGTTGCTATGAAGTAACTCTATAGAATATACCGTTGAATAGTGTTGGCTTCAACCTTAGTAGCTGAGTACTTCTCCCAGGCTCAGCTTTTAAAGTGCCTATGAAGTAAAAAATAATTGCTGCTTATTTGAAAGGCTTTTCAAAGTAAAGAAGAATGGCGTTTTCCTTTTGGGAATATCTTTTTTATTTTTAGAGATATTTACGTTTTTGTATTATGCAAATGAGGAAAGTGATGACGTCATAGGTGGTTCCACTAAAACAGTACAACACTCAATCAAGAATATCTCCAGAAATATTGGAGCAGTGTTCTTCAAACTTGGCATCAAAAACGTACATCACAAAAGAAACAGAATGGCACCTACTATGTTGTTACCATGGCAACACTTTCGGCTCCAGTCTCTTTCTGTGAAAAACCAAATATCCCCAATTGCAATCTTTTAAAGTGGGACAGAGGGTCTAGCTCGGCACACAAATGGTTCCCATATTGCCTTAACTATCCCCACTAGGTTGTTGTGAGTGGATGATCCTTGTTTAGGATAAAATCTGGAAATTTTAGTCTCAATTAAAACAGGACCAGCGGCATAACTGTTGTCATGGCAACAGCACGACAGGTGTCATTTGGCTTCTTTTGTGATGTACAGTCCTGATGCCAAGTTTGAAGAACACCGCTTTAATATTTCCAGAGATATTCTATATTGAGTGCTGTACTGTATTAGTGAAACCACCTATGACGTCATCACTTTATTCACAAAAACATAAATATCTCTAAAACGAAAAAAGATATTCTAAAAAGAAAAACGCCATTCCTCTATCCTTTAAAAGGCCTTTCAAATAAGCAGGAATCATTTTTTACTTCATAGGCACTTTAAGACATCGAATTCGGTTTTTCAAATGTTTGAAGCGTTAGCAAAGTTACTGTTAGTAAAATTGGTAGTAGGTTTCAGGTTATCTAGGATTGCTGGCCAACAAACATTACGCGAATCACGTTCCTGCTTGTTTAAGTTGTTACCTGCGACTCAGGCTGAGGCCATTAATCAGCTCTTTGACTTAAATCATTTGAATTGCAGTAATTTAATCCTTTATTGAGCTCACAATGCAACGCAATCCTGTCATGTAACTTTCCTTTTTTGTCTTTTTTGCTTAACACAATCAATTACTCATTTTAACATGTACCTTGTTTAAGGTTACCAGTGTCCTACATGGACCTTCAACTTTTCTCAAGCTTTCCTTTCTACACTTTCTAGGGTATTTTCCGATGGTGGCAATTTTTCGACGGATGAAGTCGACGAGTACAGAAAGAAACTGGTTAGTGCCTCTTACCCGTTCTCTGTTAGCTCTAGAGCCCTCCTCTTTAGTACAATCAAAATAATACCAGTCGCGAAATCTTTACTCCAACTGTGATTCTCAAATTATAGGAACGCATGGCGAGTAAGATCGACTCCTCAGAGGGATCATTCATGGCTGAACTGGAGGGAATGGAATCCAAGAGACTGGAAGCCGCTACCGACTTTGCTGGCAAGTTAGAAGATAGGTACGTTTTTACTTTTTACCAAATGTACTTCAACGTCTTGTTTATAACCGCCCTCTCCAATCTTATACGTTCCCTATGTATATGGTAAAATCTACTCTTCCCTCAACTAGTCCACTATCAATTGAATGCCTTGCACCAACCCACAAAAACTCTAGTGTGGGTGTAAACGGCAGTCATTTTCTTTTCTGCATGAAACGATAAAGTATTCGTCTTCAAGCAGGCTTCAAAGAACTCCGACCCCAAATTCATGTATACAAACCTTCCTGTTGCAAAACCTCTGATGAAGGCTTCGCCTCTTACTTTGCTCTGTAGGTTTAAAAACCATTTGTTTGACTTGACATTTATGGAAAAAGTGACAAGATGGCTGACAAACACTCAAGTCAAGGTTAAAAGCGAAGTAAGTAACTAACAGAAAAGAACGAACGGCTTGAATAAAGACTTACTTCAGTTGTTATAACGCAGATCTACCACTTTTCATCACTTTTTTTCCTTTCTTGACAAATAATGTATTCAAACTCGACTTTTTTAACGCCTTCAACTAGTAATTCGTGTTTGTGTGTCCTTAACAACCGCCTGCCTAGATTAGCTCGCTATTTGCAGGCGGTGTTCATTGTAACTAATTCTTTTGGAAGACTTAATAAACTTGAAACTTGAAACTTGAACTTAGATCTCTCTGCTTTGTTTTCACACCTTTTTGTTTCGTTTCTTAGGTTGCATTCAGCAATTCTCAAGCCAAAAAGCTCGCTGTCTATCTGTCCACGTTTGAGCGCCACATTGATGCCGTGGAAAAACCCAATCTTGACAAAGAGGTGAGGTTTATTCTAAGTCAAATAAATAGCCACTTCCAGGCGCTCGGCCATTGGCGACAATCCAGAAAGCGGGCGGCCGACGAGCGGAGTCTGGGAGAGAAAAGAAGAGGACAGAAACACTCTCCCCTTTTCTTTCGTCGTGTTTTATTATTACCTCATTTTTGTTATTAAGTAACACTGATATTTCTTTCGATCTGAAGGTAATTTGTTTTCCCGAATGTTTTTTGCAATCTTGAGATGTAGTTTTTTTGTAAAGATTGTGACATTGTGAATTGGACGGTTGTTTGATTCAACTGAACCAAGCAAGCTGTAGTATATGCAACAAAGCAAACCTTGTTTTTTCTCTTTTTTCTTCATTATAGCAAGTAACAGCCCGTGAAGTGCAAAGCAGCCTCATTCCAATCCTCCAAACATTCCATGAGAGGTCCATTTACCTCAATTGTCTCCTCAACCCAGCCACGCCCAGTCTGGCTGCACTGCAGGCGGGACTCAAGAGAAAAGAAGAGAAAAAGGAAGAAGAGAGAAAAGAGGACAAAAGCTCCAAGGGAGCACTCAAGTTAGTTGCAATCTTTCAATCTCTTTGAAAAGGACCTTATGCCTGTTAATTCTCATAAAAAAAATGCCTGTTTGTCTGTCTGTTTGTTTTTTTTTAGACTAGATATTAAGCATCTGAGGAATCTTATTGCCTGAATAGTTTTCAGATTTGCCGGTTGAGAGACAAAAGATTCTCTATTTGTAGTTTTGTTTCCTGACTCTTCAGAAGATTCTGTATGAAGGCGGGTCATATACTCCTCTTAATCTGTGACAATTTTTAAAACACTTTCTTAAAGTGAGGAGGTTTTAAATTGTGTTTAGTCATCCTCTGTTTTCTTGAAGCTTTCCTCCTCTCCTTTCAAATCCGTTACCAAGTTCAAAGAAATCTTACTTTACCCAATCAGCTATCTTCTTTTTGGTACTTACGTCAGCCATGCACGGTTTCGGATGTTTGAATGCGGGCTTATCTTCCTCTGAACAACTACTAGTGGTAAAACCCATAACTTTGATTTCCGTCTCTGCTTTACATCTGTTTGTGCAAACACAGGGTGAATGTAAATGATTCCCGCTCACCTGCATGCATTCTTCCTTTCTGGCATGTGACAATTGCTCCCGATAAGGAGGAGGGAGCTTAGGTCAAGAAGCTGAAAAGTCCCGCTTCCTGACTCGATAAATTAGTAGAAAACTGGTGATTATTTGGCGACGCTCATATCTGTTAACCCGTGGTATATATTACCTTTTAATTCCGCGCCCTGTCCTGTCTGTCTAGGTCATCTTCTCTGTTTCATGCCAGAAGACACACGAAGCGTGGTTTGTTGTATACCATTATCCCGGTGTAACGGAGCCGGTGTAACCACCTGTAGTACACCTTTGTATTTGTACTTCGTAGCATGACCATCTCTTTATGTTCTCTGTCTTTGTCCTGGTTGTGACACTTCATGTATTAGCATCCTTTTATTTTTTTCTTGTCTTTCAATTCTTTGGCTCTTTCCTGCTCATCTCAGTACAATCGTGGAAGAAGAACTTGAAGATCTCCTCTCAGACTCCAGTGAGGATGAACTGAATCCATTGGTTCAGGCTCCGGTTGTCAAAGACGCGATCTTGTCTTGGCGTCGAGTGTACAACTTTCCTTCGCCAGAAAATTTTCGTCACTTTGTAGAGAGTCCTTTTTCACCGACGCATTCTGAAGGAAAGGCTTCTCCAAAGTATGCTTGCTGTTAATTCTTTCAGAACTCCTTTGTCTTCATGCTTTGTATTCTTTTGCTAGGGATGGAAGTTTGAAAACAACAACCTTTCCTGTGGATTTTTGAGAGACCTCTTAAATTGTGTCTGCGTCCATGCGTCTGTTACGTATAATTTCTTCGCTTGTCTTGTCATTACCCACCTGTTTGTGAGGTACTCTTCTATTTAATAAGGACTAATCAACTCTCAATGGTGTGTATTTAATTCTTCCCGTATTCTCCCTGCTAAACCGCTTGTGTTTTCCAAATGTGAATTAAGCGCTTCGTGCGCGGATACGATGATTAGTTTAGGTGAATCAATTTGAGCCAAAGTAAGTCTGGAGAGTAAAAGTACTCCTGAGTTCTCCATTTGCCATCAGGTTTTGTAATCAAAAGACGATGTTCTTGTGTATTGTTGGTGATGTCAACAGAGCTTAAGCTGTTTTTAGAGAAAAATGAGATTTTTCCTGTAAACTTTCTCGGAACAACTGCGGATACCACTGCAATGTTCCAACAAACTAACTTTCATTCTTTATCTGCCGTGATTTCCATGAAATCACGGTCATGATTTTTTGCCTAGTGTCTTTACTTTTTTGTGTTTGTACTTTTGCCTGTCGCAGATCTAAGAAAAGCAAAAGAAAGTTCTCCCAGAAGGTTTTAATTGAAAGCAAAGAGACAACAGATTCTACTGAACCACAAAGTGGAGAAGGCGTGAAACCTAAGAGCACTCGTGAGTGACAGGTTTACTTTGTATTTGCCAGATGACGGTGTGTTCAAGCTGCATTCATAATTTCAGTGATTCGATTTAATCTTACTTACGGCAATGTCCATTTCCAGCGTCTCTTTCGAGGGCAGCCAAGGCCGCAGAGAGTGATGGAAGACCTAAGACAGTCCCAGGCGAGGTAATGATGGGAGGAGATGTTTAGGGGTTTGACCGGCTATTGCTACTTGAGTATACACCAAGACAGACCTACACGCTCATCTGTTTGTTTTACCGGTACCACAGCTCACATAGTCCAGAGTTCGCCCGTAACTCTCTTAAAGCACAGGATTTCAATCAGTCCCTATTATCCCTTCACATCTCTGTAGTTTATTTCACTTGTACACAATAGAGTTGCATGTAGGACGGCACTGTTAGAGCGGTTTCGTTTGAGTGTCGAAAAATATTGAATTTGCACTTACTACGTTGCGCGAGCGCCAATTTTTCATCCAATCAGAAGTTAAACCAAAACCAATCGCGACTCATTCGTACACGTTTTCCCGCGCTTTGCGTCACTACTTGTAATTCCCTCGAGTTCTGATTGGCCCATTGTATTGTCTATGTCCTTTGTGATTGGCTAGATAGATTATTTTGATCGTAGTGTAACGACACTCAGTTGAAAACCGCTCTGTCACGTTTGTGAAGAGGAATAAAAGAAAAAACACGATCGATGTTTGAAATTTAAATCTTTGTCTTTCTTTGCAAGCTGAGCCAGAAGATGTCTGAATTGGACAAACAGACTGGAAGACAAAAGAGCGCTGGGTAAGAATATTAGTCAATTTTAACATTTTGTATTTTTTTACTGTTTTTCCAATTGACCGAGCCAGCCGTTTCGTACAGAGGTTGGGAATTTCGGAAGGATCGAATTCTTCAGGAATTATTTAGTCATTGCAATTAATATAGGCTCGATTTCCCGAACATCGGCTGGTAATCGAGCCCACAATTAACATGAAGTTTGTCTTTTTTCCACCTGGTTTTAGAAGTCGCAAGTTAAGTGCATCCAGACGAGATCCTCTTGGACCCAGATATGACAAGAAGTACCTGGTGTTTGGTGAAAAGATGGAGGATGGGATGTATGAAGCTTCAGTAATGTATTCACTTGTTTAGCTAGAGACTTGAAGTTTCTTGTCTTGTGCTTTTACTTGTAGGGTTGCGTCGTGTGCGCGTGCGAGCTCAATATTATTTATCCACCTTCGTCTCTTGCTTTTGACAAATTTACAGTTGGGCTATGTTTTCGTAACCTTCAGTTCCGGCATCGATCCTCTTTATGTCAAGTGGCCTCTATTTGGCGCACGCTTGACATGAGTAATAACCTGGTGATGATAGGGATCTGAAAGTAGTTAACATTGTCATAGGGATATCTCCACGATGTACACTTTGTTTAACTCATTTAGTGTCACTTTGACCTAAAGACGTATTGTTACATTTTGATTTCTTTACTGCAGACACTTTATGGCTCGAATAAGAAATATTTTGAGGGAAGGCTTAGAGGGCTTACTGGCAACTTCTGAGGTATTGTGGTTGTATTCTAACATTTAAAACTTTCATCCCCCCGCCCCCTCCTATAGCGATACTCATTTATCACTGATTCGTTTGGTTGCCAGATGTACTATCGCCAGAAAGGTCAGCGGACTCCAACTCGGCCCCAGGCTATCCATGAGAATTTTGACTTGTGTGCAGAAGCTTTGGTTCAGCGGTTGACGTCTTACAAGACCCAATCCGAAGAGTATCACAATTCATGCATTCAAGGTGAGCCAGTATGGAAAGAAACCTGTCCCTTATATCCTTTCACATTTGAGTATTTTGTTATTATTTTGCCCGTTTGGTAAGACTATGGGAGCCAGGAAGAAATTATCGTTCCTTTTAGTGAGACAGTGAGTGAGCTTTTTACAACCTCAATGAAAGAAAACAATACGTACGAAATATGTACGCATTATGTAAAAGTTAACGGGGAAAGTTTCACAAGAACTGGCAACATGTAAACTATGGTCGTCCTAATTGTCAGTCTTCAAAATCATCACAATGTCTTTCTGAAGACGCTCGTTTTTTTAGTCCTTGAACTGACTCCGCTAAAAAGGTGTAAACGATTTGGTTGATATTGGTGTTGTTATTTACAGAACTTCGCTCGCAGATGCAGAAGTTCTCGGTGATTTTAGTTCATCTTCCACCTCTGGTAGTACAGATCATAGTCGCTGATCAGCTGAGCGATTTAGAAAAAGAAAGGGAAACACTTGAGAACGACAACAAAGTCATGGTTCAAGAACTAGAGCGAAGAAAGGTACAGTATAATCAAGCTAAATTTCTTACCGTGCATCGCCACGAGAAACCTTACGGCAAACGAGAGCTATATAAGTAGTGGCGGGCTGGCTTTCGTGTGCTTCTCTCATCTTTTCGCCCACCGTGAGCAATGTCAAAAATCCAGGCAGCGAGAAGAATAGGAGAAAAGTTTGGGCCGCGATATTCAAAGACGTTATAGAGGGCGTCATTACAGAGATTTACAATTCGGCATCTGTAGGAAAGAACACGAACAACTTCCCTGTTAAAAGGCAGTGAATGCTCATGCGTGCGAGCGACTAAGAAGACCAACCACATTTCTTGCTGTATTGATTATAGGCAGTTACACGGGTTTCTTGAAATCAGTGTTTTAACAAAGATGTTGTAGTGATTTTTTTCGTAAGTACTTCAAGCGAGATTTTGGCTTAATGTCTTGAAAGCGAAACTTGACTTCCCGGTCCACCTTACCAATCCTTCCGCACTTTGAGCATTTTTGAAACATTGTGTGCTCGCATCTATCAACAGTAGGTCCTTGGTTCAAACGCCCTTCTGACCAAAAAGCTTTGATAATGAGGCACATTTATTTGTCGTTATGTATTATGCAGAGTCTCCACCAGACTCAGTTGCGGCCATCTTTGGGCCATCCTCACAACAGAACAGAAATGGACACACTGTGCAGCAGTGAAGAGAGAAGACGACAAGAAGCACTGGATGGAGCTAAACAGCATGCTGAAGCTTTAGCGGTGGGTCATCGTAATCCTTTCAAACAAATCGGGCCTTATAGGGGCGTGTTGGCTAAATTCAGTCTGTATTCCTTGTTACAGTGAGCAGGATACGGTACTTGCTTTGTTATTCAACATTTTAAAGGGTTCTAGTATTACAGCCAGATGTAAACTTGCCGTTGTGTAGTGCTTTTCCGAGTGAGTCTTCTTGAGCGAGCTTGAAATGACAGGCGACGTTTATCACCAGGTATATAGGGACCTTACGCATATACGACGGCGACGGCGAGGACGACGCCTAGTAAAAAATGTGTTTCTAATTTACTTTGAAATTTCTCATTTAGTTAGATCTATTCAGTGTGTTTGTCGGTATTAAAATCTGCCCCTGCTGAATATGCTACGAATGCGTTCAGCTCCAAATAGAATTACGATAGATTAGCCATTGTGATTCACGTTCTCCAAGCAACGCAGAATTTGGTCATTTCACGTTGTTGTTTTGCAGAGGACGGCAAAGAAATGTACCAAGAATTATAACGCACGTGCACAGCTATTGTTTTGCTCATTAAACCTTCTGTTTGGTGACGTTCACGTTGCCGTTGCCGTCGTGTTTTGCGTAAGGTCCCTTATGTCATGCATAGAGCGTTTTCACATGACGTCACGCACGGCCATACTGGTGTTCCCAAACAACACAATATCGTTCTTTAGAGTAACGGATTTGAAAGAAAAGAAAAGCCCTCACTCGTAATATTCCACACAATACTGATATAACTTTTATCCTGCTTCTCAGAAACTCGAAGCTCAGTTTGCAGGCGTGTTTATCGAGAAGCTCGCGCAGACATGTGAGACCATGTTACTTCAGTTTGATGCAGTTCTCTCTCTGGATGACGTTGAAGTAGGAAGTAAGTTGTTTCGCCATGTGTTGTACACAGACTCGTATTTAACGGTCCTCTAAAGTCCATTTTCTCCGAGCGCCCGACACAACTCATTCCGGGTCGCAACCTCGCTCCCATGGCCTTTACTCCGGCCCCAAGCAAGGGAAAAGGCCATGGGAACGAGGTTGCCCGGGTTGACCCGGAACACAAACCTATTTTTAGGTCAACTGGGTTGATAATGTGAATTGGCCACCGTAAAGAGATTCGGAAGCTGGCGTTTCGAGCGTTAGCCCTTCGATTCGCTCCGACGAAGGGCTAACGCTTGAAACGTCCGCTTCCGAATCTCTTTACGGTGGCCAATTCACATTATCAACTCAGTTGATAAACCAAATTATCTTGCAATACTCCCACCGACGCAGCAGCACAGTTTCTTTAGAAACCTACCCCCTTTATTCGCCTATTTTGAAGTAGCCCACGACTTTTGTACATTAAAATGTCCGGTTAAAATGCGATACAGCGATCAGCAATTTTTCTTTAGCTGGGTTGTTTGGCAGTCAATGTGTGTTATTCTGAATCTACGACTCCCTCTGGGGCACAAAGAGATTTATCTTCGAAGTTAGGCCGCTCTTGGCAAACCAAATTCATTTAGTGAGTCATGCGACAAAGCTTTCAAATATTTCATATGATATTTTTATGTCGCGAAACATGTTCACGTTTAAGAAGTCCTAAGACCAACTATTAGATGTACCAAGGCACTGTTTTTGTCTCCTAGAAGTCGAACCCAAACCTAAGAGTACCAAGAGGCTCTTAAGAGAAAAAATGGCTGGAGACGAGGACGGCAAAGGTAAGTTATCTTAATTGTACAGAAAACTAGAACAATCGTCTACTAAAGGTCTGTTTTCTGTTCTTTCATGGATGTCTCGCGACAAAAAACTCGGCAAAACACCTATACTGGATTCACAACATGCTTAGGAAATATAGCTATGTTCCTGATAGAGTGCGTCAGCAAATGACCCTAAATTGTTAACAAGTGAACGTTTTCTTTCAAGCGCGAATCGTATCGTTTATTATTGTCTCCGAGAAAACAAAATTCCCTCTAATGTTTTTTTTTATATTTTTTCCGTTCCAGACAAGTTAGCGCCCTTTGCATCTGGTGGAACAACGTGGGAAGGACTGCCAACTAACGAACTTGTGCTAGAAGAGTCTGTCGACAAGAAACACAATATCCTTTTAATTTCACTTCAGTCTTCTTCGCAAGAGCTTGTTCGAACCTGACCTTCATATATACCAAACATACATGAGTGGGAAGGGACGGGGGAGTGGGATTGGCTCTTTGCCCCCGCAGGGTTTTTGGCCCCAGAGGGCCAAAAACCCGAGGAGGCACCTTAGGACTCCCCGCGTAATAGAGAGAGAAGAAGAGAGAATGTAGGTATTTCCGGTATATAGCCGCAAAAAATCTCGATTTGATCGCTTGCACGCCCGTAAGGGATCGACGTTTTTCCCGCAAACGCTCATGGGAGGCCAGCAAAGGGACACGGGCGCGAGGACTTGCGGGATCGGCGTCTTTGCCACGAGCTTTGTCCTTGGTTTAGATCTCGAGTTCAAGCGTCCCTGAAAAGCGTTTGTATTTGCCGGCCTCCATTACTATTTCAGCTCGATTAAATTAGCTCGCTTCGAAATGGCCGAGATTATGATCTAAAACAAATTGAAAACGCTTTCAGAGATCCTGAAGATGGATTTTGGGGGGAAAACAGCTCAGAGAGTCCTGAAGTATACTAGATCGAAATTCGAGGCCAGTGTGGTTCATTTGCGACTAAATAGCTAAATCAGTATAGTACCTTCCGATCGTCAGAATTACCCAAGGATAACAATAAGGTGACAGGCCTGCGCGACTCCCATTCACGTGTAGTAGCCGCTTAGGAAGTTTTGCCCCTTTTGTATGGTACGATCGGAGGATCTTTGAATATTTCGCTAAGCACTAATCCTGTGTTTTTAGGGAGACATTTCGTCAGAGTAAAGCCGTTAGAGGTCATATTTCTGTGTGGCTTCCGCTGTTATCCGCTTGTAATTTGCAGAGTTTGACACCTCTGTTTTTTTTGCCAGTTTTTTTCTCTTGATATTGCAAGATATGTTTTAGGTTCTCTCAAATGTTAGCTCTGGAGGAATAAAGTTTGAAATATTCCTTTGGCATCTCGTTTATTTGGATGGCTTATTTTCACTGAGTAATCTTACGGCAGGGATCCAAATGTAAATGTTTTGCGGCGTTTTCATTGAGGACAAAAAGCTTGACTCTAATTTGCATATATGGCGACTGTAACGCGATACTTTTGTTTACATTTCACCTCTGTTGTGCTTTCGAGATACGTTTGCTCGTACACTCTTTTCTTTTCTAAGGATGTTATTTTTCCGGCCCAGACTGAATATTCTTATTTTTCTGCCGATTTTAGGCCTAAAATATTCTTGTATTGTTCTTACATTATAGCTTATGGCATTTTCGTTTTATTTAGAATTTATTAGGCTATCAAGTACAAGTGTTTGGTTTCTGGATCTGGATCGCGTTCAGCACATTGTGCATGTGCTCTGGACACCACTTTTCGTAGCGAGGCCAAGATGTCACATCAAAATATATTCTTATATAAAAAAGAGTCCATATCAAGACAATTGTTTTTTTTTAGTATCCGACTAGAACAATAACGTTCAATATTTTTGTTTCAATGAGCAGAAATAAAAGAAAGCGGGGGCAGCTTTAGTGATAAATATTACTAGTTTAGAATACTAGGGTTCACACAAGTTTTCGAGTTCTCCCATTGAGCTAAACTCGCTTGTGGTTTTTCGCCACGCCTCTAGTTAGTAACGCAAATTTTGTAGGGCTTCTTTATTTTTCTTCAAATCGTTTTGAAATGTAAATATCACAAGCTCTTTAATACTAAAAATATTTCTTTAACTCTTTATCACGAACCCCTACTGTGAAAACGGTCAAAACAACGCAAGGTCATCTGGCTGTCATCAAATCAAGAAACAAGGCTTACGAGGTAGAAGTCTTTATAAATTTACTAAAGCTTAATGTGTTACTACATTTAGAATGGCTTTATTGCTTTGTGGAAAGAAACAAAGGATATTGACGCTAAAGAGATGATAGCCTGCGTAGCAGCCGATTCCTTTCCTTTTCCAGGCGGAGCTCGAACAAGCGAGCGAAGGAGCACGCCTGGGGTGAGAAAAAAAATTGGGGAGAAGTGGGGAGGGGGTGAGCAGGAAGGGTGAGGGGTTGGGGAGAAAAGGAATCCTTCGCTCGCCTCACCCCCTCCCTCTGCTCCTTATTTTTCGCACTCCCTCCCAGTTTCGTTCCCTTCGCGTAAGTTTTTGGAAACGCTTGCTACGCAGGCTAAAGAGATGAGAGTCGCTATAAACCGTCTGTCAAACATGTCAATCCTGAATAAATTTTGCCGCCACAAAATCAAGCTCAAGTTGAATGTCATTGTTCAAATTATCCTCCAATTCATTTTGATATTTACTTGCACACCCTTTAGGATTATAAAGAGAAGTTTGAGTCTCGCCTGATGGCCATTCGAGAGGCTATGAATGCTCAGATCCAGAACGAGGAAAGATGGACAAGAAGCTGGCAAAGATCGATAAACAAAATAAAAGAACTTTACTGAGATAACTTAGTTCAATTACTAGGCTAAGTTTCTTTTTAGAGGACTCAGGTGACATCCTGTATGGTTGCATTGCAAAAAAACAAAGGAAAAGGAAAGAAAAGTGGTGAACATGAATAGGGAAAAAAAAGCATTCCTCTTGCTTTGGCCGTTTGAGGTTATATTTCTTGTACAGGTATTTATATAGTTTGAACCTTCAAGACTGTAAAAATGTAAATAAACGGATGTTGAGTAAAAAACTGTTCTTTTGCCGGTAGAGTGCAGTGAAGTGTATTTTTTTTTTTTTTTCAACTGAAGTCAATGGATACATAAAGTTTGAAAATGTTTCATTTGCTGGGCAACAGCCCCATTGATTCAGTATGTGAACTTACAGATCCAGCAAAAATAAAACATAATGATGACATTCACTCAAAATGCTTTTTATTTATTTATTTTGTGTTTGTGTTCTGGTTAGGGCTTTATTATCCATTTTTCCCCTGAAATAGCCTTAACTTAAATTTACTAGGAGAGGTGTGTATGACGTGATTTGCAAGAATATAATAGCGCATGGGAAAAATATCTAAACAACGCAGTGAAGCACTGAACAAGTGCTAAACATGACAAGACTCCGAACATGCGCCCAAGACATAAAATACAAAACAAATTGTACAAAAGACGGCTTATAATCGTAAGCTGTATTTTTAGATCGAAGTTATATGGTACAAGGTCAGTCGAAAAAGAACTGAGGGAAAAAGCGAGCCTCGACTGGGGTGACTGGCTGCAAAGACCGCTTAGGACAGGGGTACATGGCACCACATAGCGCGAAGAGGCCTTAGTAAGTAAGTACATTGTGCAACTGTCCGAAAAAACGATATTCAACTTCCATCTGTCTCCACTGCGTATCAACTCGTCGTTTCTACCAACTATGTGCATGTACATGTTGGTAGCAAATTGCGTAAAAGGCCTGGCAGTTCTGTAGGTTACGGTGCTTGGACCACACCTCGTATCAATTTCTTCAGGTTCTGTTTGCCAGAAATACTGCTACCTGCTCCATAATATCTGAAAACGAAAAACAAATCAATAACTAAAGCAAATTTAGGATACGCTGACGAATATTCAACATTAAAGCAATCGATTTGTGTGACAACGAAAAACAAGTGGGTCATCGTATTCGGTTGTTGTTTTTTAATAAGTTGGTAACATGCCGATCCATCGACGTTTCAACATTAGCTTGCGTAGCTACCGTGACTTCGCGCATGAATTTGTTTTAGTGAAGGAGCCTCTAACGAAAGTGGAGGAGGTGACGATTCCCTCACCGCTCGTATTACGGCCAGATCGCTCCAGTCAGATCACTTGCAGTAAAGTACAATCGTTCCACTAAAAAGTCAGATCGTTCCACTGTGTAGTACGATCGTTTCAGACACGTTCTCTGTGAACGGGTAGAATCACTATATTTGTCTAACTATTAATAAGTGCGAGGACCTGACTTCGAACGATGTGACTGGATATCAAACTTTCTCGCGGCGTCGCCCCTGAAGTTCACGGCTCCGCAGGTGAAAGCACTCAAATGAGGAATCCTGACGGCAACGTGGGCTAACTAAGCTGGGTGACCAACTCTAACTTCCGGTATAACTAATATCTTCTTAATTATATCTCTGAAGCACAGTATCAGAAAATATGAATACAGTCTGATGCAGACAGGTGATAAGCTTCATTCATTTTGAGATTAAAATCGTACAAGTTTCCGGGCCCGTAAAGCCATAGTAAAATCTCGAACCTTACGATTACAGAGGTGTTTTAATCACGTATTCTTAGTATGAACAGTGGTTCCCTTCATACAAGAAGTTTCGGGCGCATACACTTTTGCGTTTTTAGATACAGATGAACTAAAAATGGCTTTACGGGCTGGAAACTTTCCGGGGATTTCGAGAAACGGTCCCCCAGACAAGACTTTCAAACTAGCGGGCTTTCCGCATCTCGACGACTCTAAAATTCTACCATTCGTCAGCATTCGTCTCAATAATTAACTCTAACCAATCACAAAGAACAAAGACAATCCAATGAACCAATTAAAACTCGTAGTAATGATGCCGATGCAAAGCACGGAAAAACGTGTGTGAACAAGTTAGGACTGGTTTTGGGTCACTTCTTATTAGATGAAAAAAGTGACGGGAGTTTTGTAAGCTAATTGTGTAGCATAGTAATGTAAAACCAATTACTTCTCGACACTCAAATGAAAACTGCTCTAAACGCCCTAAATTACGTTTAGTCAACGACTGCAATAAACCAAAATGCATCCAGCACTCCTTCAACAGAAAACATCAAACAAATGATGCTACTTTCACGTTGTTACATAACATCCATTAACAGAATTGATCATGAGTGATAACATAGGATACAGCATTCTCTGGTAAAAAAAAAACAAAAACTATTTTTAAAAAACACAAGCTTTCAACAGCCGGTCTACAGTCTGCAATGACAGTACCCCGGCTGTCGAAGGCTTATGTTTTCAAATACTAGTACTTTTTACCGAAGAACACTATATCGTATATTATCGTTACCAAGTTCTTGTTAACCGCATCTCACCTCTTATCTTGTGAGCGTGCCTGTTTTGAGTTGAGGCCCATTCCTTCATAGCCGTATATACATTTGCCATTGGTGTGATGTAAGTTATTCTGCCCAAAATCTCAATTTTTTCCTCATATCTTGGTGATTATGTCAAGAAGCCTGACCACACAGTCTTCAACAATATACCATTAGCATATGACTCAACAAAAAAAGTTTTGTAATAAAGACTCTTCCACATCCCCCTGAAGATCTGCGGCAGGTAAATGGGGAGATCAATACTGATAAGGGTGGCTAAAAAAACCTCAAGAGGCACAGGAAAGTTACAAGAGACAGTTGGCTACCTTAATCTTCTCGTAGACTACCTGGCAACATAACCCATCAAGCCTGGTGTGCCTTCAATATGTTCACAATTACCAAGAAAAATGCAGTGGAAGAATACCAGTAACTGATGTATCATTTTTGACGTTGTTACAGCAAGTATTCGTGGCCAATTTATCCTGTTCTTATAGTTTTTCCCTCCCCATTAGGCCTTGAGTAAGTACTACAAACTAAGTATGTACTTTCTTTAAACCCATACTGATACTGATACTACATACCGTATAGACTTTCAGAAAAGTCCTTCATCGAACTCACGAGATCAAATTGTGGGAAGTCTATACATACGGGTACCTTATTTTAGCCACTCATTAACACCTTTAAAACGACATGTAGCAATGAAAAAATTTTTATTGTTCTTAGACAGATTGCAGTTAATATACTGGTATTGAGCATCTGTCAATGAAAAAACAACAAACAGTAACAAAAAGCACTCCCTTCCATAGCGACAGCTCCATGTCAGCTTAAGTGGTTCTATCAACATCCAGTTTTGATTTCTAAGGATACAATTCACGGTGGATTCGTTCCAAATCATTGAGCCACTCTAAAAGGTCTGCTATTGAAGGCTGAGTAGGGGTTCCCTCACAAACCATAGTCATTGGGAGAGAACCTGACAGAATATTATGGTAGTTAATCATCAGATGTCTTCCAAAGCCACCTCTTTGCTCAACCAAGTAGCTCAGTGATTTCACAGAGGAGGCATCGTGAAGTGGTTGTAGTTGTTCATTTGTGGTGAAGAAGAATAGTTTAAAGTCTAATTGATTGTCACAAGCTTAACAGTTAACCTCATCTTCTTGTGACAACTAGCAGCATGTAGTCAAAACATCACAAGTAATGTATACAACATCAGCAGTAGTGATGTATCACTATCTAGAAAACAGTCCTAAGAAAATATGCACGCTGATTGGTTAAAAATTGTTTCAGTCTATAACTTGATGGAGATACATCTACATGTAGCACGAGCTGTTGACGTAATGATGACGTGAGCAAAGAGAATATATATTTTGATAACTAAAGTTAAGCTGTTTTCCTTTCTTTTGTCGCAGTGTTTCTAAGAGAAATAGAAAACATGCACTTTGTGTTTCTATCCAGTTATAGAAACACTCGTGAAAGTTTGGGAGAACTCGAAAAAGCTGTGGAAACACTCGCCTATGGCTCGTGTTCCCACAGCATTTCTCATTCTCCCAAACTTCCACTTGTGTTTCTTTAGCTCAACAGAAACAGGGTACATGTTTTTCTATTTCGTAATTACAAACTTGAGGCATGGCTTAAAACACTTTAAGTAGACCGATTTTATTACACTAAACTTGGGATTTTCATATAATTATTTTGACTGCGAAAATTGGACATAAACGTGTGACTGTGTTGTATCAAATATTCAGACACTTATTAAACATTAATTTTCTAGTTTGTATTTTCTTCATGAATTATTAATGATGTTTTCATCTATATTAAAAGTGACCATATTATGAGACATGTTTTAGGCAGCTTTACTGGCATAACAATCAATATTCTCCAAGTATGACCCTCATGCTGGTTAACACAATAATATGTATAGCACCTGATCACTGCAAGCTACATAATAGTAAAAACTTCTTCTTACCAGAATAGAGTGTGTAAACTTGTAAACTGCTAGACCAATGTGTTGACATCTTCTTTGAAATAATTTTGAATGTGTTCCTGAAACAATCATAGGTAGCACTGAGTGTCTTAAGGATAATTTCGAGTCCGTACTGCAATCTCTACACCCTAATATTTATAAGCATTATTTAAGAAATAGAAAACATGTACCATGGATGTTTCTACTAAGTTATAGAAACACGAGTAGAAGTTTGGGAAAACAAGGAATGCTGTGGGAACACGAGTCGTAGGCGAGTGTTTCCACAGCTTTTTCAAGTTTTCCCAAACTTTCACCAGTGTTTCTATAACTTGATAGAAACATGGAGAACATGTTTTCTATTTCTTTTAGAAAACACCACAACAAAAAAAAACT
The DNA here is from genome assembly GCA_019787425.1 of Platygyra sinensis. Lineage (NCBI taxonomy): Eukaryota > Metazoa > Cnidaria > Anthozoa > Scleractinia > Merulinidae > Platygyra > Platygyra sinensis. Next base: position 23,448 of record JAHPZR010050042.1, on the reverse strand, counting down.
TTGATCATCAAAATGTAAATTTTCTTTGCTCACGCCATCATTACGTCAACAGCTCTTGCTAGTTCTGTGTCTCTATCAAGTTATAGAAACACCAAACCAATCCCAAAACCAATCAGAGCATGCATTTTCTTAGGGCTGTTTTCTAAAAGTTCTCACTCAATAGAATGCTAATCAATGCTATTCATTACGAACCACACACCTTTTCTTCGAGGGCTTCCAAATTTTTTTTCCAACAGCTTAATTGATTTTTGAGCTTTGCATCCATATAATGGCAGCTGATTAGATGTTGTGATGTCTTACATGAAACTCTCAAGAGTGTGCAGTAAAGACGGGAAATCATCTTTCACAAACACAAGTGCAAACCAGATCCCAGTTGGAGCTTGAACAATGAGACCAAAGACTACTATAATTACTTCTTTGTCAGCCAATCAAAACTGAGGATATTACAAATCAATAATTTGGATGATCAATAGAAAATTGAGTTGAATCAATTGATATCAAAAGATATTGATAGCAAAGTTTTTGATTGTCGATTCTGATCAATCTCTTTTTATTACAGTCATGTAACATTCGAGTTTTATTAATCCCTACCAAAAATTGGTCATTCCATGTTTAATTCACACTACTCGACTGACTATCAGCAGATATCTCGGTCGATATAAGGCCGACACTCGGCCGATATGTCGACCATTGATTGCCGGGGGAGTATCGGCCGACTGTCGGTGGTATATCGGTCAACTGTCATAATATAAGTCAAAAGCTTAGACTGCCAGTGACAGATGTATAAGTTATACATCACCCTCAAAAATTTCTGACGGCTTTATGTTCGGATCAAGTGCCACAAATTCAGTCCTTATTAAGCAAGGTGCTCAAGTGAATTACTGCAGTACAGATGCATATAGGGCCGTAGCTAACAGAGGGGAAAGGGAGGCAAGTTGCCCCCCAAAAATATTTTGGAACAAAAATTTCTTTTTCTAAAGTATCGGGCAGTGAAGTATCGGCGGAATGTCGGTAGCCTATCGATCGTCACGTCGGCGACATATCGACCAACATATCGGTCGAGTACCGGTCGACATATCGGTCGATATGTACACACATCTCGGTCGACAAATTGACCGACACTCCACCGATATCTCGAACGACATTTCGGTCAACACTCGGCCACTCCATGTCGAGAGTCGGTCAATATGTTGACCGATATATCGGTCGAGGGGTGCACAAAATGATCCGGGGTCTTTACTGAATATAAGTTTTCTTTGCTTTTTTGCTTTTTTCCGAAGGGATAAAAATACAATATTAAATGGAATGGCCAAATAAGTGACTACTAATAAAACAGCTTACATGTCATCCTGTAACTTTGCCATAATAATTTCTGTTTGCTTTAGCAACTTGTGTTGCAGTTTCTCCTTCAACCCATCAAAGTCAACTAGAGGGGAACGTTTGAAACAAGCCTTCTCACATGAGTGCAACTGTTCCAGCGGACTTGTCAAGGACTGAATCAGTTCATTGGAATGACGATCGGTTTCGTTCCACAAATTAAGTAGTCTTTCGATGTCTTCATATGATTTTGAGAGCTTCACGAGGCAAAGGTCTTCTCCCTTTGCCATTCCAATCTTCGAGAAATCTGCGCTACTGGATCAGCTCCATCAGCGCTTGAGCGGCTTGAGCGCCATGTTGTTTATCGCGCCCGCACAATTCAGTTTAGCTCTCAGCGGCTTTGGTAAAAATGGTATGTGGTGTAACTGTCATATAGTGGTCTGCGTATAGTTGACGCAAAACAGAAAAGCTTGTCAAACAAAAGAATCTCGGGTGCTTATTTTCAATAAATCCTTAGAAACAATTTTCCTGCAGCAATCTTTAATCATTGTCTCTAACCTCAGGTGTTTTCATGAAATTGACATAAACATTTTAAAGATAACAATTGAGGTCACTAAAATTCAAAGTAGAAAACTATTGTTTCTCCTAAGATTTTACTTTCATGATGCACAAGAGCAGCTGAAAACTAATTAATATCCATACAAATTTACGCTCCGAATGGGTTCTTGGTTTTGTGATAGACCACGCTTCAATTTCTAAGGCCCGTTCCAAACGCCGCTCCATTCATGCGCCGAACCTAACTGATGAGTTAAGCACGGCAGAAGAGCGGCGTTTGAATCAGTTCGGTTTAGATTTGGAGCGGCAAACAACATTAAATTCGGCAGGGTCTGCCGCACTATGCGACGTTGGAGCGGCGTCTGATTCATACGGCGTTCTCCTCATGTGCCATCCTCGGAAACCCAGGGGCTACTAGCCGGGACGATGCGATATTTTCGGGCGAGTGATGTTTTCGGGCGAAAGTTTACTTCAAGAGCTGGAGAGCCCCTGGAACTTTCTCTTACCGAACCAGTTCCAGAAGTGATCGAATTCCGTCCCACTGATTGGCCAGAAAAAATTTTTTCTGGCCAATGAGCGAGGAGTTCTAGCCGGGTAACTCTGTTGCCTTCTTACACGAAGCAGTTTTCTTCATCGATCGACCTAGTTGCTTGGCCCGTGTAACAGCGATTTGCACATCGTGCAAAGTTTCAGAAGTTATTCAACGATCGAGGCGAAATAAGAAGTAACCGTGGGTGCTCGACTAGCTTTCCCCGCAACCAAAAGCAACAGTGTAGAAATCGCGTACATTAGCTATAAAAATTTACCATATACCTTCGTTAAATCCGCCGAGAAAATTGATGGAAGAGTATTGGTTCCTAGCCCCATGTTAAGCCTTGTGATTTCCTCGGCTTCGTTGAATATTTTTTTCTGAAACTTTCCACGACAATCTGCCCGTTACACGGGCCAAGGACCGGGCCAAGCAACTAGGTCGATCGATGAAGAAAACTGATTCGTGTAAGAAGGCAACAGAGTTACCCGGCTAGAACTCCTCGCTGATTGGCCAGAAAAAAATTTTCTGGCCAATCAGCGGGACGGAATTCGACCACTTCTGGAACTGGTTCGGTAAGAGTAAGTTCCCAGGGGCTCTCCAGCTCTTGAAGTAAACTTTCGCCCGAAAACATCACTCGCCCGAAAATATCGCATCGTCCCGGCTAGTAAGCCCCTGGGTTTCCGAGGATGATCATGTGCCGAACCTAACGCATAAATTACTGTAATGTATTTTTCATATAACGGCACTCGTGATTGGCTCAAAATTGAGTGGCGTGACCAGTCATGCATGAACCTCGAAGTCGTCGCTAAAAAAAATGCAGTCACGTTTCGGAGCTCCCTTCTTGCCTTCGATTTACGAGAATCGGGACTGTTTGAGCGAGTTTTTTTTTAGCGCAAATTCATTTTTTGCTGTTTCTTCGTGATACTAGCCCAGCTTATGAGATTTCCCTTTAACAGGTCGTATTTACCGGGACAAAACCTGTCTAAATACAAACAAGGAACCTTGCGATTGAATTTGCTTCCCTAAATATTGCTTGGACAGCGAGACATTAGTCACAGCTTTTCCATTTGAACAGAATTCTTGAATTCAGAACGCATATTTTTCTAATCGAAAATTGTTTACCACGAGCTTCGCGAATTAAGGTCGACCCAAGTACGCCGTCTGAATCAGCCGTCGCTCCTAAGTCGCTCTAAAGTCGAACCTTATTGAGTTTGGTTCGGCACATGAGTGGAGCGGCGTTTGGACCGGGCCTAAGCTTTTGCGTATCGTGGCATATTTACATGACTTAATTCGGGGAATTTCAGTTGGCTATCTGAAGAGCTCATGTTTTAGAAAAAGTATTATTTTAATTTTATTGAGTTCCTCTAGAGGTAACGTTATAAAAAACACTGAATTGGAGTTAACCGGAGTGTTAGGGACGCCAAAACAATCCAACAGTATCCCAATATTATTACTTTTCTACTTTTGAATATTTTGATTATGTGCTAGTCAAAGTTTTTTTGGGGGCCCCGCACCCCCCTCCTCGGCCCCTCCCCGTGCTACGGCACTGCATACCCCCGCAGCACTGTCGTTTGTGGTCTCTTGCGTCATTGCATTTACATTTTAAAGAGACGCTCATCTCAGATTTTTAAGTATAGGAGACATGATAAGGTTTGTTGCTGTTTATTAGCAGGTCGTCACAAAATTGTAGTGTAATATCGGGAATAATAGCTTAATGCTTAAACAAGCAACAGTTTATTGTCTGTGATGAATAAATTAAAAGTATATCTTCCTATTTTACCCTTTATTCATAAAATTATTCCTTCTTTGTGTTTTTAGCATGACAGTATAAGTACCTTTCTCATTATTTGATTTACGCGTTGTTATTGTAAAGCTGAATTAATAACGCTCTCTGCTTACTAATGGTACTAAACTTCAAGTATTACAAAAATCCTGTTTGTTAGAATTAGATAACCTCTGCAAAAGCTAGGTTTATGTTTACAATGAATACTTCGCTCGATTTCTTCCGCTCTCTCGTTTGTCGTCTATGTGTTGCCCTTCATCAATAGGAAATGTAGTCGAATATTTGCCACACAACATTGAGACAAAATATGTTCACTTAATTATACTATCGATTTTCTTACTAAGTTCGGCAAGTTCTTTGGTCTGACGATCTACCAGTTTTTTCAGAAGGTTAATATTGTCTTGGATATTCTTGGGATGTTTTCCTCCGCTCTCCTTTAAATCTGTGTCGTCTCCTGTCTCCTCCATGTTGCTTTCTGCTACGCTTTCTCCAAAGTAGCGATCTTGCAAATACTTTACCACCAGATCCTTCATAATTTCCTTGCGTCTCTTTGATGGTGAATTAATGAATCAAACGACAATAAAATGAAGCAAACAAACAAATAAACAAACAGAAAAAACCCTCGGAATGAGAGCTGAAAAACTCCAAACAAAACTGTGGAATCCTGTGCGTTAGAAGAAGAGATTACTTTGCACAGGAAATGAAGATCGTTGGCGAGCGAGTTTACAAAGGCATAGCTTGGAAATAGGCCTTTTTACGTCTTTGAAACTACCAGAAAATTCTTAATTTAAAATTTTGAGTAGAGCACAATGCTGTAAGCTTCTTGAGTTTCCTGTAGAAATAGTGCATACTCCACTTTTAACTATACCCTCTTATATCAGTTAGTAAATTACGTTTATCTAGAGTTATAACATGGGGTATTTCTTGATTTTGTCTATAATTCACGTCGATCTTGTTAAAATTGATAACTGCTATTCTATTTAAATTAGTCAGTGTAAAACTATTGCTTAGAATTTACCTCCTTCCTGACTGTTGCCTCGTCTCTCTGAGAATAAAATGATATAAAACTCAAAATGGAATATACGATTTTAATTTTTTTTCCGAATAGCCACTACACAAATAATTTCTTGTGTGGATAAGTCTATTCTAAATAAAAATAAACCTGGTTTGAAATTCCGTTTTTCTAAATAATTGCGAAGTAGATAGGAAAAGATATCTCACGTCAGAATTGGCTTGGCCTCTTCCGGGCGTTCAATTAGTTGGGACGCAAAACGGGAAATGGCGTAGGAACAATTAGCCGGGAGAACACCGAACATCACTCTCTCCTTTATTTTGCTGCACTGTTTTTTTGTTTGTTTCTTTGTTTCTGTTTTTTTTTCTTTTCCGCGCTGCATCCCAAATACCTGAACGTCTGAAAGAGGCTAGAATGAGCAAAATCATCCTGATTTCTTAACGAATTGGGGAGTTAGGCCTGGTTTAAACGTCGCATTTTACATGCACCGAATCAAATACTAATTTTAGTCCACTCGAATGAATACGTTCGGCTGATTTGATTTAAACGTCGCATTATTTTGCCGAATAAAATTGCTGAGCGCGAGCGACGTGTTTTAAATTCCCATTAGAGCAAACATAAATTACTTACATAATTTCAATTCGATTCGGCTCATGTAAAATGCGGCGTTTAAATCAACTACAGAACTTCAGTCGAATATTCGACTGGATCAGTCGAATATTCGACTAACTCGCATCGAATTGAAACATGTCGCATTTAATTGATTTAGACGTCGCATTTTACATGCATTTAACTTGGCAATTCGATTCGGCGCATGTAAAATGCGACGTTTAAACCAGGCCTTAGAAGTTGATCTATCTCAAGAGAGGATAAAGGGTAAGGGAGTTAATCTTCCATCCAGTATCCGTAGGAAAAAAGATGGTGGCTGTACATTTTACCACAATACCTTACGAACCTAACACAGCCTACAAGAAAGCCAAATTATTACAATATTTGTCCCCTACACTGAAGACATTGTGTCGTAAGTTTGAAGATTTCGTAACTTATCTATACGTTTTTATGAACGTTGTTAAGTGTTTCGTGCGCTAAGAACTATGGGTAAATGTGCCAGTCGCCATCTTTGATCCCTCTCAAGTTAATAAGAAATCTGTTATCTACTTTCATACCTTTCTGTTGACCTCTTGCATTTCTTCGTCCTTTTAATAAGGATAAAAAGAAAAGTAAAAGTTATTTTTGAGTAGTGGTTTAAACAACGAAAGACGAGAAAAAGTGAAATATCGTATCAGGCATTCTGAAATACGAAAATATTCGTGTACAGTGTACGCATTTTTTTTACGGGCCGTAAAAAAATGCGACTGTAGATAACCTTCAGCCGGTCTCTCTACAAACACTCGCCTTGTTTCTCTTCCTGATATTCGAGAGAACGTCTATTGAAATTACTCACACTTCTGGTAATAATTACAACCGCTCTTCATCGATTTCTTGTTTTATAACCGTCACTGATATTTATCGATAAAATTCAATTGTATTTGTGCGGGATAAAACGTAAGGACACTTAATTCCTACCTTGTTACCTTCACAGCAAGGGCATTTTTCTTTAATACGTCCTAAGCATTTGCCACAGAACTCAACGACCACCAAGTACAAGATATAGTAGACTATGTTTAAAGGCGCTGGCATAGTGTTGCCTTTGTCGATCCACTCCAGCCACATCCGGGCTCTTGAGAACTTCCACTCCATATCAGCATTTTCCTAATCGGGAAAGAATTAACGATACTGTAAACAGTCGTTATTGAATTCCATGGTAATAGATGTCCAACAGTAGTGAATTAAATGATGAAAGAATGGAAGATGCGAATGCAGCCATGACACTACTAGAAAAAAGGACCTGAAAAAATTCAGGCTTTGAACGGGATTCGAATCCACGACCTTTGCGTTACCGGTGCAATGCTTTACCAACTGAGCTATCAAAGCCACATGATTAAGCCGAGTATTACGTCCACTGAACATAAAGGGCCGAACCCAAACACGACCGCTCTCATGTGGCTTTGGTAGCTCAGTTGGTAGAGCATTGCACCGGTAACGCAAAGATCGTGGGTTCCACTGAATCCTGTTCAAAGCCTGAATTTTTTCAAGTCATTTTTCCAGTTGTGTCATGGCTGCATTCGCATCTTTCATTCTTTCATCAGTCGTTATTGACTTACACATGTAGCATGTACGAACCGAATATGCCTGATGATTATTTAAGGGGGGCAATTTCCTTAATAAATATTTCTTTAAAAGGTCAGAAGCAATGATTTTTAGCAATGAAATTTGCCTTCGTTACTCTTATTACATAATCCAAGGAACAATGCTGACTGGATAACTATTTTTTATGAACGATATAATACTGATGGGTTTGTTTTGATATGGGACGACTGAGTCCGACTCTAACATCCAAACAACTTACCATGATTCTGTCAAATGAGTTGTTCATCATGGCGACCAGCATGTTTAAAGCTACAATAACGGTGCAGACCATGTAAGCCATCAAGAAAAGGCGGCCAAATGTGGCTATAAGGACAAAATCGGGGTCTTGCACCGATATTTTTTCTTCTTCCACGACACCAAAGAGCATCCAAAACAAACCGATCGACGCATTCACGTGACTGTGAAGTAAAAAAACACAGCAATTTGTAACATTATGAATTATAACATCTGCTCAACCAATCAGAATCTTAGATGTCTATATATTGTGTTTCCTTAACTGATCACATGGTGGATCATACTGATCCTATTACTAGTTCTTAGTGTCCCAAGGTAGCTTACAGGCGATGTCGTTTCGTGTTCTGTATTTGATACCGTAAAATCCCACGTTAAAGCCCCCACGGATATAAGCCCTTTTATTTCCGAACAAAGATTTTACTCCGGATACAAGCCCATCTAGTGTCGTGAGTGCGTTTCCTTTGCGTTTCTCAACAAGCATTTAAATTGTCAATTGAAAGTTGCAGGCATATAAACGAGTGGCAGTGGAGTTAAGAACAAACAATATAATGACACTCCTGATGATACCAAATGCATATATAACAACGCTATGAGTGCAATAAATGTATTAGAAATATAATAGTACGTATGTTAGCTTTAATTCGTTTCGCGCTCAGATAAGTTTATCTTGTTGTTCCGGAACATTTTGTTATGTCGCCTCAGATATATGCCCCCCCCCCCCCCCCCCCCACGTTTATAAGCCCACCCAACACCCCTTATGGAGTT
>JAHPZR010050042.1:0-7500 GCA_019787425.1 Platygyra sinensis | reverse complement strand
CCACGTTAAAGCCCTGGGCTTATACAACTCCATAAGGGGTGTTGGGTGGGCTTATAAACGTGGGGGGGGGGGGGGGGGGGGCATATATCTGAGCGACATAACAAAATGTTCCGGAACAACAAGATAAACTTATCTGAGCGCGAAACGAATTAAAGCTAACATACGTACTATTATATTTCTAATACATTTATTGCACTCATAGCGTTGTTATATATGCATTTGGTATCATCAGGAGTGTCATTATATTGTTTGTTCTTAACTCCACTGCCACTCGTTTATATGCCTGCAACTTTCAATTGACAATTTAAATGCTTGTTGAGAAACGCAAAGGAAACGCACTCACGACACTAGATGGGCTTGTATCCGGAGTAAAATCTTTGTTCGGAAATAAAAGGGCTTATATCCGTGGGGGCTTTAACGTGGGATTTTACGGTATCAAATACAGAACACGAAACGACATCGCCTGTAAGCTACCTTGGGACACTAAGAACTAGTAATAGGATCAGTATGATCCACCATGTGATCAGTTAAGGAAACACAATATATAGACATCTAAGATTCTGATTGGTTGAGCAGATGTTATAATTCATAATGTTACAAATTGCTGTGTTTTTTTACTTCACAGTCACGTGAATGCGTCGATCGGTTTGTTTTGGATGCTCTTTGGTGTCGTGGAAGAAGAAAAAATATCGGTGCAAGACCCCGATTTTGTCCTTATAGCCACATTTGGCCGCCTTTTCTTGATGGCTTACATGGTCTGCACCGTTATTGTAGCTTTAAACATGCTGGTCGCCATGATGAACAACTCATTTGACAGAATCATGGTAAGTTGTTTGGATGTTAGAGTCGGACTCAGTCGTCCCATATCAAAACAAACCCATCAGTATTATATCGTTCATAAAAAATAGTTATCCAGTCAGCATTGTTCCTTGGATTATGTAATAAGAGTAACGAAGGCAAATTTCATTGCTAAAAATCATTGCTTCTGACCTTTTAAAGAAATATTTATTAAGGAAATTGCCCCCCTTAAATAATCATCAGGCATATTCGGTTCGTACATGCTACATGTGTAAGTCAATAACGACTGATGAAAGAATGAAAGATGCGAATGCAGCCATGACACAACTGGAAAAATGACTTGAAAAAATTCAGGCTTTGAACAGGATTCAGTGGAACCCACGATCTTTGCGTTACCGGTGCAATGCTCTACCAACTGAGCTACCAAAGCCACATGAGAGCGGTCGTGTTTGGGTTCGGCCCTTTATGTTCAGTGGACGTAATACTCGGCTTAATCATGTGGCTTTGATAGCTCAGTTGGTAAAGCATTGCACCGGTAACGCAAAGGTCGTGGATTCGAATCCCGTTCAAAGCCTGAATTTTTTCAGGTCCTTTTTTCTAGTAGTGTCATGGCTGCATTCGCATCTTCCATTCTTTCATCATTTAATTCACTACTGTTGGACATCTATTACCATGGAATTCAATAACGACTGTTTACAGTATCGTTAATTCTTTCCCGATTAGGAAAATGCTGATATGGAGTGGAAGTTCTCAAGAGCCCGGATGTGGCTGGAGTGGATCGACAAAGGCAACACTATGCCAGCGCCTTTAAACATAGTCTACTATATCTTGTACTTGGTGGTCGTTGAGTTCTGTGGCAAATGCTTAGGACGTATTAAAGAAAAATGCCCTTGCTGTGAAGGTAACAAGGTAGGAATTAAGTGTCCTTACGTTTTATCCCGCACAAATACAATTGAATTTTATCGATAAATATCAGTGACGGTTATAAAACAAGAAATCGATGAAGAGCGGTTGTAATTATTACCAGAAGTGTGAGTAATTTCAATAGACGTTCTCTCGAATATCAGGAAGAGAAACAAGGCGAGTGTTTGTAGAGAGACCGGCTGAAGGTTATCTACAGTCGCATTTTTTTACGGCCCGTAAAAAAAATGCGTACACTGTACACGAATATTTTCGTATTTCAGAATGCCTGATACGATATTTCACTTTTTCTCGTCTTTCGTTGTTTAAACCACTACTCAAAAATAACTTTTACTTTTCTTTTTATCCTTATTAAAAGGACGAAGAAATGCAAGAGGTCAACAGAAAGGTATGAAAGTAGATAACAGATTTCTTATTAACTTGAGAGGGATCAAAGATGGCGACTGGCACATTTACCCATAGTTCTTAGCGCACGAAACACTTAACAACGTTCATAAAAACGTATAGATAAGTTACGAAATCTTCAAACTTACGACACAATGTCTTCAGTGTAGGGGACAAATATTGTAATAATTTGGCTTTCTTGTAGGCTGTGTTAGGTTCGTAAGGTATTGTGGTAAAATGTACAGCCACCATCTTTTTTCCTACGGATACTGGATGGAAGATTAACTCCCTTACCCTTTATCCTCTCTTGAGATAGATCAACTTCTAAGGCCTGGTTTAAAAACGTCGCATTTTACATGCGCCGAATCGAATTGCCAAGTTAAATGCATGTAAAATGCGACGTCTAAATCAATTAAATGCGACATGTTTCAATTCGATGCGAGTTAGTCGAATATTCGACTGATCCAGTCGAATATTCGACTGAAGTTCTGTAGTTGATTTAAACGCCGCATTTTACATGAGCCGAATCGAATTGAAATTATGTAAGTAATTTATGTTTGCTCTAATGGGAATTTAAAACACGTCGCTCGCGCTCAGCAATTTTATTCGGCAAAATAATGCGACGTTTAAATCAAATCAGCCGAACGTATTCATTCGAGTGGACTAAAATTAGTATTTGATTCGGTGCATGTAAAATGCGACGTTTAAACCAGGCCTAACTCCCCAATTCGTTAAGAAATCAGGATGATTTTGCTCATTCTAGCCTCTTTCAGACGTTCAGGTATTTGGGATGCAGCGCGGAAAAGAAAAAAAAACAGAAACAAAGAAACAAACAAAAAAACAGTGCAGCAAAATAAAGGAGAGAGTGATGTTCGGTGTTCTCCCGGCTAATTGTTCCTACGCCATTTCCCGTTTTGCGTCCCAACTAATTGAACGCCCGGAAGAGGCCAAGCCAATTCTGACGTGAGATATCTTTTCCTATCTACTTCGCAATTATTTAGAAAAACGGAATTTCAAACCAGGTTTATTTTTATTTAGAATAGACTTATCCACACAAGAAATTATTTGTGTAGTGGCTATTCGGAAAAAAAATTAAAATCGTATATTCCATTTTGAGTTTTATATCATTTTATTCTCAGAGAGACGAGGCAACAGTCAGGAAGGAGGTAAATTCTAAGCAATAGTTTTACACTGACTAATTTAAATAGAATAGCAGTTATCAATTTTAACAAGATCGACGTGAATTATAGACAAAATCAAGAAATACCCCATGTTATAACTCTAGATAAACGTAATTTACTAACTGATATAAGAGGGTATAGTTAAAAGTGGAGTATGCACTATTTCTACAGGAAACTCAAGAAGCTTACAGCATTGTGCTCTACTCAAAATTTTAAATTAAGAATTTTCTGGTAGTTTCAAAGACGTAAAAAAGGCCTATTTCCAAGCTATGCCTTTGTAAACTCGCTCGCCAACGATCTTCATTTCCTGTGCAAAGTAATCTCTTCTTCTAACGCACAGGATTCCACAGTTTTGTTTGGAGTTTTTCAGCTCTCATTCCGAGGGTTTTTTCTGTTTGTTTATTTGTTTGTTTGCTTCATTTTATTGTCGTTTGATTCATTAATTCACCATCAAAGAGACGCAAGGAAATTATGAAGGATCTGGTGGTAAAGTATTTGCAAGATCGCTACTTTGGAGAAAGCGTAGCAGAAAGCAACATGGAGGAGACAGGAGACGACACAGATTTAAAGGAGAGCGGAGGAAAACATCCCAAGAATATCCAAGACAATATTAACCTTCTGAAAAAACTGGTAGATCGTCAGACCAAAGAACTTGCCGAACTTAGTAAGAAAATCGATAGTATAATTAAGTGAACATATTTTGTCTCAATGTTGTGTGGCAAATATTCGACTACATTTCCTATTGATGAAGGGCAACACATAGACGACAAACGAGAGAGCGGAAGAAATCGAGCGAAGTATTCATTGTAAACATAAACCTAGCTTTTGCAGAGGTTATCTAATTCTAACAAACAGGATTTTTGTAATACTTGAAGTTTAGTACCATTAGTAAGCAGAGAGCGTTATTAATTCAGCTTTACAATAACAACGCGTAAATCAAATAATGAGAAAGGTACTTATACTGTCATGCTAAAAACACAAAGAAGGAATAATTTTATGAATAAAGGGTAAAATAGGAAGATATACTTTTAATTTATTCATCACAGACAATAAACTGTTGCTTGTTTAAGCATTAAGCTATTATTCCCGATATTACACTACAATTTTGTGACGACCTGCTAATAAACAGCAACAAACCTTATCATGTCTCCTATACTTAAAAATCTGAGATGAGCGTCTCTTTAAAATGTAAATGCAATGACGCAAGAGACCACAAACGACAGTGCTGCGGGGGTATGCAGTGCCGTAGCACGGGGAGGGGCCGAGGAGGGGGGTGCGGGGCCCCCAAAAAAACTTTGACTAGCACATAATCAAAATATTCAAAAGTAGAAAAGTAATAATATTGGGATACTGTTGGATTGTTTTGGCGTCCCTAACACTCCGGTTAACTCCAATTCAGTGTTTTTTATAACGTTACCTCTAGAGGAACTCAATAAAATTAAAATAATACTTTTTCTAAAACATGAGCTCTTCAGATAGCCAACTGAAATTCCCCGAATTAAGTCATGTAAATATGCCACGATACGCAAAAGCTTAGGCCCGGTCCAAACGCCGCTCCACTCATGTGCCGAACCAAACTCAATAAGGTTCGACTTTAGAGCGACTTAGGAGCGACGGCTGATTCAGACGGCGTACTTGGGTCGACCTTAATTCGCGAAGCTCGTGGTAAACAATTTTCGATTAGAAAAATATGCGTTCTGAATTCAAGAATTCTGTTCAAATGGAAAAGCTGTGACTAATGTCTCGCTGTCCAAGCAATATTTAGGGAAGCAAATTCAATCGCAAGGTTCCTTGTTTGTATTTAGACAGGTTTTGTCCCGGTAAATACGACCTGTTAAAGGGAAATCTCATAAGCTGGGCTAGTATCACGAAGAAACAGCAAAAAATGAATTTGCGCTAAAAAAAAACTCGCTCAAACAGTCCCGATTCTCGTAAATCGAAGGCAAGAAGGGAGCTCCGAAACGTGACTGCATTTTTTTTAGCGACGACTTCGAGGTTCATGCATGACTGGTCACGCCACTCAATTTTGAGCCAATCACGAGTGCCGTTATATGAAAAATACATTACAGTAATTTATGCGTTAGGTTCGGCACATGATCATCCTCGGAAACCCAGGGGCTTACTAGCCGGGACGATGCGATATTTTCGGGCGAGTGATGTTTTCGGGCGAAAGTTTACTTCAAGAGCTGGAGAGCCCCTGGGAACTTACTCTTACCGAACCAGTTCCAGAAGTGGTCGAATTCCGTCCCGCTGATTGGCCAGAAAATATTTTTCTGGCCAATCAGCGAGGAGTTCTAGCCGGGTAACTCTGTGCCTTCTTACACGAATCAGTTTTCTTCATCGATCGACCTAGTTGCTTGGCCCGTCTGGCCGTGAACGGGCAGATTGTCGTGGAAAGTTTCAGAAAAAAATATTCAACGAAGCCGAGGAAATCACAAGGCTTAACATGGGGCTAGGAACCAATACTCTTCCATCAATTTTCTCGGCGGATTTAACGAAGGTATATCGTAAATTTTTATAGCTAATGTACGCGATTTCTACACTGTTGCTTTTGGTTGCGGGGGAAAGCTAGTCGAGCACCCACGGTTACTTCTTATTTCGCCTCGATCGTTGAATAACTTCTGAAACTTTGCACGATGTGCAAATCGCTGTTACACGGGCCAAGCAACTAGGTCGATCGATGAAGAAAACTGCTTCGTGTAAGAAGGCAACAGAGTTACCCGGCTAGAACTCCTCGCTCATTGGCCAGAAAAATTTTTTCTGGCCAATCAGTGGGACGGAATTCGATCACTTCTGGAACTGGTTCGGTAAGAGTAAGTTCCAGGGGCTCTCCAGCTCTTGAAGTAAACTTTCGCCCGAAAACTCACTCGCCCGAAAATATCGCATCGTCCCGGCTAGTAGCCCCTGGGTTTCCGAGGATGGCACATGAGGAGAACGCCGTATGAATCAGACGCCGCTCCAACGTCGCATAGTGCGGCAGGACCCTGCCGAATTTAATGTTGTTTGCCGCTCCAAATCTAACCGAACTGATTCAAACGCCGCTCTTCTGCCGTGCTTAACTCATCAGTTAGGTTCGGCGCATGAATGGAGCGGCGTTTGGAACGGGCCTTAGAAATTGAAGCGTGGTCTATCACAAAACCAAGAACCCATTCGGAGCGTAAATTTGTATGGATATTAATTAGTTTTCAGCTGCTCTTGTGCATCATGAAAGTAAAATCTTAGGAAGAAACAATAGTTTTTCTACTTTGAATTTTAGTGACCTCAATTGTTATCTTTAAAATGTTTATGTCAATTTCATGAAAAACACCTGAGGTTAGAGACAATGATTAAAAGATGGCTGCAGGAAAATTGTTTCTAAGGATTTATTGAAAATAAGCACCCGAGATTCTTTTGTTTGACAAGCTTTTCTGTTTTGCGTCAACTATACGCAGACCACTATATGACAGTTACACCACATACCATTTTTACCAAAGCCGCTGAGAGCTAAACTGAATTGTGCGGGCGCGATAAACAACATGGCGCTCAAGCCGCTCAAGCGCTGATGGAGCTGATCCAGTAGCGCAGATTTCTTTCGAAGAATTGGAATGGCAAGGGGAGAAGACCTTTGCCTCGTGAAGCTCTCAAAATCATATGAAGACATCGAAAGACTACTTAATTTGTGGAACGAAAACCGATCGTCATTCCAATGAACTGATTCAGTCCTTGACAAGTCCGCTGGAACAGTTGCACTCATGTGAGAAGGCTTGTTTCAAACGTTCCCCTCTAGTTGACTTTGATGGGTTGAAGGAGAAAACTGCAACACAAGTTGCTAAAGCAAACGGAAATTATTATGGCAAAGTTACAGGATGACATGTAAGCTTGTTTTATTAGTAGTCACTTATTTGGCCATTCCATTTAATATTGTATTTTTATCCCTTCGGAAAAAAGCAAAAAAGCAAAGCAAACTTATATTCAGTAAAGACGCCGGATCATTGTTGTGCACCCCTCGACCGATATATCGGTCAAACATATTGACGACTCTCGACATGGAGTGGCCGAGTGTTCTGACCGAAATGTCGTTTCGAGATATCGGTGGAGTGTCGGTCAATTTGTCGACCGAGATGTGTGTACATATCGACCGATATGTCGACCGGGTACTCGACCGATATGTTGGTCGATATGTCGCCGACGTGACGATCGATAGGCTACCGACATTCCCGCCGATACTTCACTGCCC
>JAHPZR010050041.1:0-13226 GCA_019787425.1 Platygyra sinensis | reverse complement strand
TATTTAATAAAATTCAGTGTTGTGTTTTTTTCCCCTCCCTCCCTCTCTTATCCTTGCAGACATAAGGCAATTGAGTAAAAGGGTGACCAAGAAAGACAGTTGGCAAACATTCCAGTCACCTTGTATTCCAACCAGAATTTCCTTTTTTTGCTCCTGAAGTCAGGAATTTTTACTTTATTCACAACATCTTCAAACTCTTCCAACCAGTGCATCTAGATACTCCAATCAATGTAAAAAAGGTACAATGATGTAACTGACAACACAACTACAGTAGCTTATAAAGAATTGACATTCCACAGGAAAGCCCTGCATTCTATGCAGTACCAAATCCTTCATCAGTGCCTGCATGACTGCTCCCGGATTAGTTCATCCTGCCTCTCTTATGGGCATGCTTCCCAGCATTAATACCAGGTTTCAAGAAGGAGAACAGCAGTGTGCTGCTGAGTTCTTTCAGGAATTTTGTCGTGCTTTGGGTTACAGTACCACAAGGAGGAACTGGAGTATGCAAAACTGGGAATATTTTGTTATTCCATCCTCTGACATTGCACAGCAGCTCAACAGTGTTGACTGTGGGGTGTTAGTAGCCAAGTGGGCACAGCATATTTCCCTGGGATCGCCCCTTGATTTCACTCAAGATCAAATGGTTACGTTACGCTACTCCCTCATTCTTGACAGAGTAAGGAATTCATTGTCCCTGGACATAAAAGCCCCTACACAAAACAAGAAAGAAATCCACAAAAGAGGTGCTGCAGCAGGACCCTGTAAGTATTCACCATCAGAAAAGCCAGATGCGAAAACTACAAAAGCTGATTCGATTTCATGATCAGTAACAAGTGCGCAAAAGAAGACAGTTAAGTCAACAGCTGCACATAAAAACCAAATTGGTGCACGGGCATCAGGCAAAGCTTCAACAGTCAAGTCAGCCCCAGGCAAAGCCAGAAGATTACAATCAATAAATGCAGCCACAGACCAAAGCCAACTTAGAACCCCAAGCATCCCTGCTACATCTGGCAAGAACACTTCTGGACAAAGAAAAATCCTGCCTCTTTACAAATTGAATGACCAAGCCCCTTCTGGCCTTATAACATCGGAGTCAAGGCAAGGGCCAACTTCGAACAAGTCAAACAACAAAGCTACTACTGGCCCTCAAACATGTGACTCAGAGAAAGCCCACACTACTAACAAGTCAAACAAGCAAGCTAGTAATGGCCCCCAAACATCTGACACAGAGAAAACCCAAACCACTAACAAGTCAAACAACAAAGCTATTAATGGTTCTCAAACATCTGAGTCAGGGAAAACCCTCACCACTAACAAGTCAAACAACAAAGCTACTGCTGGCCCTCAAACATGTTACTCAGGGAAAACCCACACTACTAACAAGGCAAACAACAAAGCTAGTACTGGCCCTCAAACATATGACTCAGAAAAAGCCCATTCTACTAACAAGTCAAACAACCAAGCTGCTGCTGGCCCTCAAACATGCGACTCAGAGAAAACCCTTACCACTAACAAGTCAGACAAGCAAGCTACTAATGGTCCTTAAACATCTGAGTCAGGGAAAACCCACCCTACTAACAAGTCAAACAACAAAGGTACTACTGGCCCTGAAACATCTGAATCAGGGAAAAGTCACACTAGTAACAAGTCAAGCAACCAAGCCACTGCTGGCACTAAAACAAACTGTTTGGCTTCAACTACTAACCAGGCTAACATACCAAGTGCAAATGTGACTCCATCTACTCATGCTGCCATTCACAGTAGCATATTACATGATGATCACTGTTATGCTGATGGTGTGCCACCCAAAAAGAGGAAAATAGATCCTACAGATTTACCCACTAATGTTGCCGCCATTTTGCCTCCAGAGTATGAATATAAATGCATTGAATTTGAAGACCTGCCTGAACAGATGCAAGATAGCTTCTAAGCACGATTCTGCATAAAAAAAATATAACTTGCAAGGAAGAAGTAGACAACTGGCTGTCCAAACTTTCCATATCATCTAATATAAATTATTAAAACTGGATCATTGGATAATGCAATTCGAGAGTTTTCATTGGCTTAGCCATCATGGTATATGAGCCATTATACCATGACCTACAAAAATGGCAAGCGTATGCGTGATTTTTTGGGCCTTTTTATTTTTGTTGTAGTCTAGTTTTCTAGTTTGGGGGCGTTTTTAATAAAACAATTATTCCACTCGCGCTTGTTGGATATGAGATGATTATAGCCAACTCGGCGCTACGCGCCTCGTTGGCTATCTATCATCTCATATCCAACGCGCGCTCATGGAATAATTGTTAAATATAACACAGAAAGTGGTGGCTGCACGAGAAGTGGAAAGCGAGTTTCATTCGCATGATGGTATATATGTCAGTGCAAGCGAAAAAAAATTAACAAAAAAAGCAAGAAGCTGCCAAAGGAAAGCACAAGAGAAAAAACAGTTGCAAAAGCAACCTCACCCGATGAACACTGAATTGACCTCCAAAACTTGACCTCTTATCAAAAAACAGGAACAAGAAAACTGATTTTGAGAGCAAGATGTCCATTAAAATTTTCACCAAACGAACAAGCAAAGAAATGTGTGAAGTAGAATTGTGGTGGAATCACAACCACAGTGTTAACAGCTTCCACCTTCAGAGTTTCTGCCCTATCCTGCCATCAACCAAAGCTGCATTTGAAAATTATTTTGAGAGTGGTATGTCTGCATAAGAGGCATTCCACCACCATGAAACAAAACTTATGCAAGATTATATTTCTGTAATGCTATTAGCAGATAAAAAGTACTGTCCTTCACTCACTGATGTGAATTACATGTATACAACTACACAAAAAGGGGGCCCCCAATGGGCAGAGTATGTCTAAAACTCTTACGACAACCATAGAAAATTACAATAATAAAAATGGTACCAAAGGAGGAAAATTTTTTTATGCAGAATTTTGAGCAATCTGACAACTCGGAACAGCCTTTGATTGTTGCAATATGCACACCCCTCATGAGCAGAGTACATCAACTGAGACAAGCGGGAGAAATTGCCTTCCTGGATCCTTCAGGAAGCCTAAAATAAATGACAGATTCAACAATTCAGTCTACTTCGTGTGTACCCATCACCCAGCTGGTGCTTTGCCCCTAGTTGTATGGATCACACCTGGACAATCACAAAAAAACCAAACAGTGTCTAGAGCGACTACAAAATGTTCTGCCACCACATGCCTTTGGTGGTAGAGGGCCAAAAGCAGGGCCACAGATTTTTATGACTGATGACGACTCTGGACAAATTGGAGCTCTTTCAGACATCTGGAAAGATGCCTTACTACTACTCTGTACATTTCATTTCCTGCAGGCTGTCTGGCTTTGGCTTTTAAACTGCAACAACAACGTTAACAAAGAGGATTGCCAACACTTGATGGGACATTTTCAAAAACTTGTTTTCTCAACTTCTGAGAAAGAATTTCTATCAGCAGCAGAAGGTGCATTAACAGATAAGATTACTGTAAATTACCCCAATTATCAGGAATACCTTAAGAGATCCTTAACGCGACAGCAAGAGTGGGCTCTCTGTCATAGAAAGAACCTAGTTACCAGAGGCAATAACACTGATAATTACACTGAGTCGATCAATGATCAACACATTCAAGAGTGTGATTCTACACTGAATGAGGGCTTACAATTTGATTGAACTCTTCAATTTCATTACAGAAGACCTTGAAATGTACTTTCAAAGAAATTACTGGCCCTTGCCTTTGGCAAAACTCAAAATCTCCATCTTGCATCGAGGTGTTTTGGTGCAACAGGCTCAACAATCCAACTCAGTGCTGTCCAACAAAGCACGTCTGACTCTTTATAATTCCTTGTACCTAGCAGAACTAATTCAGAGTATGAGGTGGACTGCAGAACTGGAATGTGTACCTGTCCTTTAGGAAGCAATGGCAACCCGTGTGCACATCAAGCTGCAGTGGCACTCAAATATGGCATTGCAGGGATCAACGTTATTCCTGAGAGATCGGAGGAAAGGATCTGTCTTGCAAAGCTTGCAATTGGAGATCATAAAGAACTCCACTTACAAAATTTGTTCACCTCCATCAAAACGAACATGCTATAAACATTGACATGGACACCAATGACTATTGCGTCCCCATGGATATAGATTCTGCTCTCCCTCCAACCCAGGATAATACTTCCAGCAGTCAGTCATCTGATGAAGAAGTAGACATTCAATTACAGGACATACAAGACTTCACAAGCAAGTACAAGATGACATCGAACTAAAGCTCAAAACAACTGATAACATTATAGGGCATGCTATATGAAATACTTAGAAATTTATAGAAAGATAATATCAAAAGCAAGAGGTCAGGCACCTGTTGCTGTACTTGCAACAGCATTTGCATACTTGGTAAAGATCACAAAGGACTTACATTGCCTATTCTTCACAATAGCAAGGCAAAAATCAGAGTGCAACCCACCTCAATATCAAGAAAAAAAATCGAAGTTGAAAACATCAACAGCGCAAACAAGTGGTCCAAAGCCATCTTTCGATGGAGTAAAGGGGAAAGAAACTAATGGAAAACACCGTCTGAAATTACGGAAGACTGCATCAAACACAAAACGCCAGCGAAAGTCAGGCCAGAAATGTGTGAAACAGAACCTTCCCAATGCTGGGCACGCCCGTTAGGTACTGTCAAAGTAACCAAACTGTAAATGCTCGAAAAATCTCATATTCTTTCTGATTTCTATGACAGTTTAGAAGTTTCTACAGCTATTTTCACCAGTACCAGCTGGTACAGGGTCCTTTGGGGATGGGGTAGAGATCAGTTGCATGTAGGTTAGTTTTAAAAATTGTTTAAAAGTGATCAAGGTGCAATGCAGGTGTTGAGTGGGGGTGGGGGGGGGAAGGGGGAAGGATAGCACACTAGGGAAACAGCAAAACGTTAGCCAAGAATGATTTCTCAAAATCTCTCACAGTTACAGTTCATTTTGTTAACCACTAAAATGACTTTCTATGCCTTGACAATAAGAAACTGGTACAATAACAAACACTGACATGACCAGGATTGAGATCATTGTGTAAACTTGCTCTACCAGCCCACTAATGTTGCTGCAAACCCTAAGTACACCAATGTGGTACAAGTACAGTTGCATTCGACACAGTTTATAAGCTTTGTTGTATGGACGCATTACGGACCTAGATTCGTCGGCATTTATTGTTTTAATTATTAAATACATTTAAAAAGCTAATAACATGCACAGAGTACAGATTGCTGGCAGGTTTAATTGTATTGGAAAGTTTGTTGAAATAAATACTCGGCTCTAACGCGATAATTCTTGCCTTGTCTATATTTAAATCAGTGACTGCAAAGTGGTCCCAAAATATCGCTCGCTGATTTGTCAACATGTTTTGGGACCACTTTTCGTTGGCCACATTCCTTCAAGTTTCTGGAACAACTGTAACATCTGTTGCTTCGGTACGCAAGTTTTTTTCGCTTATTCTCCACTGTGAAGCTTATTCGTTCGCTTTCCCCCTACAAAATGTCGATCTGGATAAACATATTTCACCGCGCCGTTCAGAATCGAACCCGCCGCCATTTTCAGTGAAATGGAAGCCAGGTCACGACTGTCACATTTGTGTACGGTTACAAAGCTCGGTCGCAAAGTGGTCCCAAAAAAATTTATATCGGGCATCTGAGTAATGAGAAGTTAGGAAGCCATCACCTACAGGAAATAAGCCTAGTATTCCCCAGAGGGGGGGGGGGGGAGTATGACTACGTAGTCTCTCTTATTCTTCGACCATTTCGACTTGGGTAAAAATAACAAACAAACTGCAGTAATAAACATAACCGGAGACAACACATGTTGTAAGAACTTTCATTTATGAACTTGATGTTTCGTATGCTCCAACATAGATCTTCAGAAGTAACGGCGGTTGCATAAACTACAATTAAATTTAAAAACGAAGACTAGTACCAATAAGTAAAGTAATGACAATGAAAAAGTAGATGACAATAAACACACTTAGAGAAATCTCCTGAATGTTTTTTTCTACAGCACATTTGTTCGAAAAGTTGCGGTAGAATCGATTACCAGGCGTTTGCATAACACCGCATAATATATGCATGTAGTTTAAGACGGTGGCATGTTATGTGGTGCGCGTTCAAAAAGAGGTCTAAAGTTATAGCAGCAGCGTTCGTTCTCCCTGTATTTAAAACGGCCTTTTGAGAAGCGTTTTCGATAACCTGTTGATATCCCTGGTGACGAAAGTTAACGAAAAAATGACACAAAACAGAGCATTTTGAAAGTGCATAAAAATCCAGGAATGAATGAGAGAGCAAATTCGCGTGTATATGACCTGTATGAAGTAGTTATTTCTTGTTTCCATTCTATTTTACACCTCAAAGCGTAAGTTGACGGAACATGTGTGCCTAATCTTCTGCCGCACTATTCTTATCGATTTGCACCGAATATGGCTGCGAAATTATTTGGAAAGAAGTGTCTTAAGTGCTTCTTTTCGCCGAAATTTTACTTGTTATCGGATGGAAAATGCTTGACTAGATATTTCTTGTTCATTCGAAGTAGGTTAGGACAGAAATATCTTTTGTTTTTTTTAGTCGATGTTCATGAAATGACCAGAAATCGTGAATTTCTTTTTGCAAACAATTCTTCAGCACAGAAAAAACTATTGAAGTTCCCAATTATGTAATTGCGGTTTTGAGGATTTCTATTGGTTGCTCTTAATATCCATGTTAGAATAACGCGTGTCCGGACTGGTCCATTACAGCGGATATTTGCCAACAATTAAAGGCACTATTCACAACACTACAAAATATGCCCCTAACCTAAGATGAAGCCACTTAGAGAGATCAAATATAATTGCGTAGTTGAAATGAATATTTGTGTTTTTCGACTGATAGTTGTACAGAATGATCCAGTGAATTTCATTTTCACAAGGCTTTTATTGTTGTATAAAAACTATACCAAAGGTTACTAAATAAATATGCATAAATTAGTGTCAAATGGCCATTTTTGCAGGGGGTCCCCCTTAGTTGAAGGGAATAATAAGCTCGTGATCAGGTCGTGCTCCTTAAAAACGTGGCAAATTTATGAGCCAGTCGATGCAAAGTAAACGATTTCTTTCGCAGTTTTCGACCTCAATGGTTAGGGTCTGGGAGCCCCTTGAGGCCAGTCACAACTGAGTGTTTGTTATACCTTGAAACTTGAAACTAGAAAAAAAAACTGCGAAGAAATCGTTTTGCTTTACTCAGGCGGCTCTTAAATTTGCCGCGGTTTCAAGAAGCACGACCAGATCTCTTAGGTGACCAAAGTTCATGTTGTTGATACCCTAAGGAGTTAGTGAGTTTTGCTCGCCTCAGGAAGTTGGTGAGTCACGGCAGTTGACACATTTACCTCCAATCGGAAAACGTATTTGAGTTTAGAGGTATGACAAAACATTTTGATCTACTTTTTGCCGCAATCGTTCACTCGCCAAGTCCAACATTTGTGCCATGTCTAAGTGAAATCGGTGATTTGAGCTCCATTGTTCTGCTGGGTTTTCTGATGGACACACCCTTAAGAAATTACAACTTTAGTTACTAATGCTTTCCAAACGAAGGTCGTTTCATAGCAGCACTCGGCTGAGTCTGCGTATGTTTCTTGTGCACCAGTGAAACACAATATTAATGTTTTTGACATAACTTAACAATCGACTTGTTATTGTTTCAGGTTAAAACTTGAAAGCTACACTTAAACGCAAGCCTTCCCTTTGTTGACTGAAAAAGGAGCAGGTAAGTTTTCTTCTTTTTAATCAGTGATTCTAATATTTAAGGACGTTAACTTGTCTGATTGTACCAAGGTAAACTGTGGTTAGTTTTCTGAGGCATTTTAGCGGTTTCTCGTTTTTGTATATGAAAGCCTCTTCACTGTGGTTAGTGAAGCCTCCTTCGTCTTGTTGGCCAGGAATTTATTTCATTAGTTAGATATTTCTTGTTGATTTCGAATCAGGTTAAGACAAAGAGATGGCTGTTGTGTTTTAGTGGATGTTCATGAAACGGCCATCAATCGCAAACTTCTATGTAAGCATTAAGCCAGCACAGAAAAAGAACAAACATTAAAGACTCCAATTATTTTACCGGGCTTTTTGAGAAGTTTTGTGATATTGTCACTTGACCCTTACCGTTTATAACTCCAAGATGCTGTTGTTAATGTGCGAAGGAATTTTAGCTCTGACCAGAAGAGACTGGTCCTTCCTGTAGGCGACAATAGCAGCTTCAGAATGTATTTGACCGAGTCTATTGCTCTCATTTATAATGTTTCATAAAAACCTTTCTTAGGTAAAGCGCAGCTGGGTTGAAAGTCGTGTTGAATGGCAAAACATTTCTGGAGCTTTTTGTTTTGTTTGTAGAACCTCGTTTCGTGATGAGAATGTGTATTCGCAGGTGCCCATTAGAGATACGTACCATCAATTAAGGGATGTATTCACAACACTACAAAAAAGGCACCTTACTTAAGATGAAGCCACTCAGAGAAATCAAATTTCCCAGTTAAAACGAACTATATCTGCTTTTAGACGGATACTTGTACAAGATGAGTCAGTCGATTTCATTTTTACAAGGCTTTTCTTCATGGTTGTAGAAAACAAACCAAAGATGCCTAAATGAATATACATAAATTAGCGGTGTCAGATGACCATTTTAGCAGACTGAGGGTCCCAATGACTTGAAAGATACAATGTATTTTCATCCACTCTTTTGCCACAATCATTCGATCACCAACCCAACATTTGTGAAAATTGTGTGAAAAAAGTGGTGATTTGAGTCGTATGGTTCTGCGATCGTAGAGAAAACTAAACAAAGACAGCCACATAAATATGCATAAATTAGTGTCAAATGGTCATTTTGTCAGACAGTAACAATAACTCGAAGGGAAAAAAAATTTTCACCCGCATTTTAATTGTGCGAAAATCATTCAGCCAAAAACGAAACATTTGCGCCAAGTTTGAAAGAAGCCGGCGATTTGATCTGCATGGTTCTGCCGGGTTTTCTCATAGACACACTCTTAAAAACTAGAACCTTTAGTTATGACAATTTCCAAACGAAATTTGTCTCATAGCAGTACTACAGTGTGTCTGCGTATGTTGCTTGTGCACCAGTGAAAACAGCTTTTCGTGACACATAACTAAAAGGACAGGAGTACCAATGATTATTGTTAAACAAATGACTGGTTAAAATACACGGTTGAGTGAAAAGGAGCAGGTAGCCGGTTCTCTCCTTATTGGAGCGTTTTAATCAGTGATTTGGATTTTTCAGTCTGTTAACCTATCTGATTCTAGAAATGTAGACTGTGGTTAGTTTCCTTAGGCGCTTCAGTTTGTTCTCGTTCTTTAATGGAAGCCTCTTGACTCTGGTCAGTAAAGCCTCGCTCATCTTTTTAGCCAGGAGTTTATTTCATTACTTGGCTGAATCATCTTGAAGTCTATTTGCTTCTAGTGAAAGTAACCAGGGTTCGCTTGTTGAATGTGGATGCAAAAGAGGTTTCTAGTTGATCTTTTCTCTCTCGAAAAAATGTCTCTGTTCGCGACAGACATTGCGGTTTTCTGCTGTAATGCTTTGAAAGGTTGAAGATCCCAGCATAGAGAGCTTCCTTGTAACGGAACGATAGTGAAATATACCTTGTCGAACCTTTGAGCGGAACTCGGAATTGTCACTGGTTAAAGTAAAAGTTATTCAGTTGATACCAAGAAAACAGGCAGCCCATAAACGGTGAAACAACATTATATTAAAGTAGCTCTTGATTAACAATTTTACTTTTTTGGGGAATTTTCCCGCATTGTCCTTAATTGCAATTGCAATTGCAATACACTTCCATCTTTTTGTTCCAGTATTTCTCTTACCTTAAGCTGAATTTATATTCAGTTTCATTTTTATATAACAAGGAATTAAACTTTTGTTTTACTATCAGAGTTTGATAAAATATATATGTCCAGTTAACACCTTGAAACAGTTTAATTGTTCTAGCATGGATTATCAGTTAGACGCTGCTTAACACAACATAACATCGATGGTTTAAGATGGCGGTATGTGTTTTGTCGGCTTTCAGAAAGAAATCTTTAACTTAATTATAGCAGCAGTGATGGCTGTCCTCGAGCTCGGATTTTGAACTTTATTTTGAGAAACTTTTTCGACAACTTGTTGATGAAAGGGGAGCGGCAATGGATATTTTTTTTTGTTAAAACTTGAGTCGAAGTTAACGGTAAGATGACTCAAAAAGAAAACATTTTCGAAAACATAAAAATTCAAGATTTTAAAGCAAGGTGAAAATCGTGTGTAACTTGTCCGTAAATGGAGTACTTGTTTCATCTTTCAATTCTGTTTACCACTAAAGGACTATACCAAAGATGGCTAAATAAATATGTATAAATTAGTGTCAAATGGCCAGTTTAGCAGAGATCTAGAGTCCAAATAACTTGAAGGGAATGAAATATTTTGAACGATTTTTTTGCCACAATCATTCACTCACTCAACTCATTTGGGCAAAGTTTAAGAGAACAGGAGAAGCCGGTGATTTCAGCTGTATGGTTCTGAAGCGTTTTCTTATGTACGCACTATATTATTAATTTCCAAACACAAGTCGTTTCATAGCAGC
This sequence comes from Platygyra sinensis, assembly GCA_019787425.1. Taxonomy (NCBI): domain Eukaryota; kingdom Metazoa; phylum Cnidaria; class Anthozoa; order Scleractinia; family Merulinidae; genus Platygyra; species Platygyra sinensis. Next base: position 2,587 of record JAHPZR010050041.1, on the reverse strand, counting down.
ACTTCGCTGGGTCTGCGTATGTTGCTTGTTTACCAGTGAAGACGTGTAGTCTTTGTGACACGTAATAGCTAATAATAGTTATTGTTGAACAAACTGGTTGTTAAAATAGCCGGAATACTGTTACACGTTACAACTTGAAGGTTGCACCTAAACGCAAGTGTTCCCTTTGTTGAGTGAAAAGGAGCAGGTTGGTTTTGTTCTTATCATTGAGGCGCTTTAATCAGCGATTGGAATATTTCAGTGTGTTAATTTATCTGATTGTTGAAAGCTACACTGTGGTTATTTTTGGGGGCAATTCAGTGCGTTCTCGTTTTTCAATCAAAGCCCCTTCACTCTGGTCATGTAAGCCTTGTCTGTAGCTTGTTAGTCAGGAATCTATTTCATTACATGGCTGAGTCATGTGGAAATCGTGCGGAAGCCTATTTGCTTCTCATGAAAGTAAACAGGATTCACATGCTGAATGTGTATGCGAAAGAGCTTTCCTTTTGATCTTAATTCTCTCTCTCTCCGAGAATATTTCGCTGTTCGCAACGGACATTGCAGTTTTCTTCTCAAATGCTTTGAAAGGTTAAAGCTCCCAACATAACTGAACTATGCCTTGTCTAACCATTCCAAAGGCTTAACTTGTTGTAGAAGACTATACTAAATATGGCTAAGCAAATATGCATAAATTTGCAAATGGCCACTTTGGCAGAGATTCCCAATAGCTTGAAGGAAACAAAATATTTTGCCCCTTTTTTGCCACAGTCATTCATTCACCAAAGCCATCATTTGTGACAAGTTTAAGAGAAATGCGATATTTCAGCTGTAAGGTTGTGCATGGTTTTCTCATGGACACACTCTTAGACCATTAGGTATGATTATTTCCAATCGAAAGTCGTTTCATAGCAGCACACCGCTAGGCCTGCGTATGTTGCTTGTGTACCAGTCAAAACCAGTCTTTGTGACACATAATGACTAAAAGGACAGGTGTACCATTATTGTTGAACAATCGACTTGTTAAAACAGACGGGAGATTGTTACACGTTACAAATTGAAGGCTGCACGCAAGCGTCCATTTATCGAGTGAAAAGGGAGAACGTAAGTTTTCTTCTTATTGAAGCGTTTCAGATAGTGATTCCAATATTTTACTCTGTTAATTTATCTGATGTGTGGTAAACTTCCTTAGGCATTTCAGTGGGTTTTCGTTTTTCAAGCATAGCCTCTTCACTGTGGTCAGTAAAGCCTCGTTCGCCTTGCTAGCCAGGAATTTATTTCATTGCATGGCTGAATCATACGTGAATGTCTATTTGCTTTTCATAGAAGTGAACAAGGTTTGCATGTGAATGTGGAAATGAAAGAACTTTAATATTTCTCTACTCTTTCTCTCTAAAATTTCGCTGTTAGCAACAGACATTGCACTTTTCTCCTCCGATGCTCTGAGGGGTGAAAGCTCTTAACACATACAGCTTGTTTGTAACGGAGAGCTAAATCCAAAATTTTAAAGAGAGTTAAAAATTGTATCTAATTTGCCTGTATGTAGTAGTTGTTTCTTCTTTCAATTCTATTTAACACTTGAAAGCTAAAGTTGATGGAGCTGGCGTGTTGAGTCTTCTGCTGCAGTATTGGTATCGATATGCATTGATAAAAGAAGTATTTGAAAGAACTCAGGTCTAAGTGCTTCTTTTTACCGCGTTGTTACTGGTAGTCGATAGGAAATTACTTATGTCGATATTTCTTGTTGATTTCGAATTAAGCCAAGTCTGAGCAACGGCTTTTATGTCTTTGTTAGTGGGTGTTCATCAAAATGGCCATAAATCGTAGAGATCTATGGAAGCACTTAGCCAGCACAGAAATAAACAACTTTTGTGGTCCCCAATTATTTTATGGCTTTTTGAGAACTTCCTTAATTGCTCTGAGTATCCACCTCGAAGCAATGTTTATTCGGACTTGCCCATTACCAATATTTGCCATCAATTAAAGGCTATTCGCAACAGTACAAAACATCCACCTTGCCTAAGATGAGGGCACTCAGAGATATCAAAACACCTAGCTGAGATGAACATCTGTGCTTTTAGATTAATACTTGCTTGTACGAAATGTTCCAGTCGATTTCATTTTCACAAGTCTTAAATTGTTGTAGAAGACTATACCAAAGATGGCTAAACAACTATGCACTCATAAAGTTGTGTCAAATGGCCATTTTGGCAGAGGGTCCCCTAAATTTAAGAGAACAAAATACTTTGACCCATTTCTTGTTACAATCATTCACTCGCCAAACCGAACATTTGTGCCAAGTTTTAGAGAGGTCAGAAATTCCAACTGTATGGTTTTGCAGGGTTTTCTCATGCATGGACACTCAACCGACTACTACTATAAGTTATGATAGTTTTCAATCGAAAGTCGTTTCATAGCAGCACTCCCGCTGGGTCTGCGTATGTTGCTTGTTTACCAGTGAAAACCAGTCTTTGTGACACGTAATAGCTAAAAGGACAGGAGTATCAGTTATTGTTGAACAAACGACTTGTTAAAATAGACGGAATACTGTTACACGTTACAACTTGGAGGCTGCACCTAAACGGAAGCGTCCCCTTTGTTGAGTGAAAAA
>JAHPZR010050040.1:0-19824 GCA_019787425.1 Platygyra sinensis | reverse complement strand
ATAAGTTGGCAATCGGTCATAATTTATATGGCATTTTGCGGGATGACAGCCATTTTGCCGAAGGGCAGAAATTGACAACTTTCACGATAAAGATAAAAGACTGAAAAAAACATTTACAAACATTCAAATCTTACTTTACATTTTCCTTAAAGCATGAACGGAAGATATAACCAGCCTTGAGGTCACAACAATGAACCAAATCGAAGTAGCAACCAAGTGAAAACCTGCGAATGACCTTGAATTGAGACAAGGTTCTGTTTACACCTGTGAAAACTCGTCCGAACTTTGACGCGCTGTATCATGGGAAGGGCTTCCAGCCCCCCCTGATCAGAACGTTATTTTCTTCCGATTCCGTTTACGACTCCGTCGCTTACGATGCAGTGAAAACTAGATTATCGAAAGCGGAAGGACCAACCAATCACAAGTCCCGGACTCCAGCATTGTGATTGGTTTATTATTCCGCTTCTGCTTCCGCCTCATACAGTCTAGTTTTCACTGCATCATAAGCGACGGAGTCAAAAGTGAATGCGGTGTTCTGTTTCCGACTCTGTTGGTTTGATTTTAACTAGATTGTATCGTTCTACTCCCTCACTAGTGAAAAACCAGCCTTTACGGAGAAAATAAGGAGCACGCGATACGGAATGACCATTACTAAAACTAGTAGGCAAATCTACCTATTGGAGCAGGCTTGCTTGAATAGGGGAACGAGAGTGGATTACAATCTATTCACTGAGAATTAAGAAAATAAGCATGCAACGAAAAGTTGGCAGAGATACTCACCAACAACATTGTGCTCTGAAACATTTTTTTTTTATTAAAAAAGACTTACACGACATTTTACCAAGCCTTGTAAGACTCCAGTTAAAAATCAAAGTTTTACAATATCTTACAGCGTATTTTTCTTTAAAATGTACATCTTTTTAAAATTGATTTTTAAAATGTAAAATCAAATAGCTTGTTGGTGTTTTGCCAGGCTAAAGCGAGGGTAAAAAGGCTGCTGTCAGCTTCTGCATGTAAACGCTTTCGTGAAGCTATCGTCAGTTAAAGCTGCTGTCAAGACTTGTCACGCAATGGAGGAGCGTTACGTGACAATCTCAAAAACTGGAACGTTAGAGATCTGTCCTACCACTAAATGAAGTAAAAGTTCCCTTCGCTAAAAACTGAGAAAAATAAATAATGACAATAAATCCAGCGCGGTTATCTTGTCGGATCGTACAGTTATTTTCTACCAGTGGGGAATAATGAAGTATCTGTGATATTGATATTGGGCAATCTTTGCTAACATCTTTGTCCACATTATGCCTCATTAGCGCGTAATTTGCGAAGTGAAGGCATGTAAGATATAAAGTGACTTTAAACAATTGAACTTTTGAGCTTGTGAAACTTAATAATCGATGAATGTTTCAGGTCTTTGCAAAATTTGTGGGTGGCAAACACACTCATGAACCCATGGCCAAACAGAAACTGCTAATGCTAATGAGGAAAATATAATGTGAGCAAAGACTCCCCAATAATCAGCCAATAAACAAGAGTAAAGCAGTAAGAAAGTTTCATCCAAGAAATCTCGCTAACCTTCCATGAAGATACGTTTTACTAATAGTGAGCACAGAAACGACAGGCTTCCTTAACTGAGAGGTTCTTAGTCAGTCGAAGAAAGTCTCAGCTTAGGAAAAATTACATATTATCAGTGTATAACTAACTTACTTAACTTAACGAGCAGACCTACAATTCCTTTTCGTGACAAAACTGTCACACAAGCCTCTGAGCGCGCTCAAAATCAGTCACGCGAAATAGTTCGCGCGAGACCTTCCCGCGTGCAGTTTGCGCGACCTTTTTCCTCCCTCGCTTGGTAAAAAGCGCTGACCCATTTAGACAGACTTGATTGTATCCAAATATTTCTCCCTTGCCCACTAGTAAGAACATGTACCTCCATTCAATAAATAAGTATAACAGCTTATCTTAAACCTCTCATAAAGTTCAATTCTTCAACGAAATCTACAATTCGACCTCCTCCTCTTTTTATGTTGCTTTTAATGAGAGTCTGCTCTTGCAGAAAGTTTCCGTGCCGTTCCCAGAGTCCAACCCAATAAATAAATTAAATATAATAAAACTAAACGTCGCAGATAACATATTTGATTGGAGAAACATAACTTAGAAATGTGGCTATTCGATTTTCTAACCAAAATGTCTGGATTATGTGTACACTACTTGATGAACTCACGGTTCGGTCGGCAACTCGCTTTGAGAACGTTAAGAAGAACAGACTCTCAATAAAGCAAACAAATATTACTACAAAGCGGCTTCAACAGTGAAACCACTTACCTTTTTGAGATTCAAGAGCATTTAAGTTGTCTGACAGATCCTGTTACAGCAATAAAACTAATTCAAACTTTTCCTGCACCTTTAAACTAAGTGATCAACTAAAAAATGTTTAAAAAACTGCAAATGGGTGATGCTACGCCCAGAAAGGATAAAACCTAACATTAACGATTACTTTTTGCTCTCAACAAGTTTGCTCAAAGAACTTCATAAATGGATGAGTCATTAAATCTACGTAAACGACGACATTGTCTAAAAAGTGGTAAAATTACAGCTTGTTAAAGTAGTCGATTAGACTCTTCCCTGAAAAAAGACCAAACTAAAAACCAGAATGTTGAAAAACGGGAAAATGACAACTCAAATAGGAATAGTAGCTCGGTCGACGGAAGCGTTTGTTAAAGACGCTTTTAAGAGAACTGTAAACTCTCAATATATTAATTACTTTGCATTAAAACCGTTTCTACTTTCCTACAAGCTAAAGTTTGGAGCCGTTAATGCACTCTCGCGTAACGCTAACAAAGTTAATCGTTGCGCGCATGATCAACACGACTTAAAAACTCTCCACAACCGATCCATGACAATCCTCAATGATAAGCATTGCTGACTTCCTTTCCAGAAAGAAGTCGGAAACAAGAATTAAAAAGTTGCGGTTATCTGTAGAAGAGCATGAGCAAATAGCACCCGTAGCTGTGTGTCCCAGCTGGCTTTGTAAGCGCGTGCGTCTCGTTGAAACAATATAAACGACTCGATACCACTTTAACGGTCGTTTCATAGGGAGACTTGAAAGGGCAGGGCAGCCGTTAATAACCACGTTCCCCGTGTTCCGCAAGGGACTTCTCTCACTTCACATTTTACTTCATTATGTACGGACGGAAGAGCATTGGCCATTCTCCTTGAGAGAATTTTGGCTGGATGGGACGTGATGAGGCGGAACAGGGCGGGGCCTGGAGAGCGGGAAACGGGGTTGCCCTAGGGAGTTTCGCCATTTTTCTACTCGTTAATTGCTAACCACTGGACTTTGCTGTACGCATACTCCCACCATGGGAGATTCGTCCCCCGCCGAATGCTGACGTGGATAATCCCTCCGATGTCCCATCGAAATACCCCGCGGATTAGTCATCGAATTTGGAATCGCCGTGGACGATCCCACGCAATTAATTTCGTGCTCCCCCGGATTAAGTGACAAGTTCGTTGCAGAATAGTTTAGCTGCGTGAATGCTTCTGGGGGGAGAGCGCCCCCAATCGCTGATCCATGTGGCTCAACAGTCATTGAACTGCATGAGGAAGACGACGAATAATTGGAAACAGTTTCTGAGCTGCAGTAAATTCCTCCACCGATACCGAAATCTCTTCCTTGACTTCGGCCTGCCTCACCGCTGTGAAGGGAAGTGTTAATGGAAGCAGAGCTATAGGCTGACGAACCTTCACTGTGAGCTCCTGGTAGCGTCGAAGTCTGTTGAAGTCCTTGCGCTGCAATTCTAGAATCCGAATTATTGCAAGAAGTTCTCTCTGTAGTTCTTTTAAAATGCGATGAAATGCCCCCGCCCGCGTTGCCCCATGTCTGCGGTCCTTTCCCACTCGGACTATCGCATTCCATAGCTGATGATGTCACCGTCGCGTGCGTGGTGGGGTCTGAGCATGCGCGCGTGCCACCGCTGGACACTGCAGTGCTGGTTGTGCTCGGAGTTCTGTTTGTTGTTCCTCCCATGGCGGGAGACGAGTTAGCAGAATGTGAAGTGTTTGTGCTTTCATCTGCAGTCTTTTTGAAGAAGCAATGTTGCAAAGCTTGATAGGGCGCTATTCGCGCCTTCGGATCGAATTCGAGCATGCGCAAAACAAGGTCCTTGAATTTTAAGTAGTCCTGCAGTGAATGCCCGGATTCTCCTTGTCTTCGACCTCCCGGGCCTCCTGTTTCACATCCTAAAACGTCGTGGAGTTTCCGTGTTCCGGGTGGTCGGTATTCCTTGAGAAAAAATAAACAGGTTTTTACCAACAGTTATGAGAGGTCATTGGAAGTACAACCCTTCTCAACTTCTTCGACACAACATTCCTCAACAATTAAGCCTTCCAAGACTTATAAAATTAATCCGATTACTAGACCATTACAGCTTGTTTGGTTCATTTATCTCCTTTTAAATAATAATAATAAAAAAAATTATAAAATTACTGCTTATAGCGCGCAAATTAACATTCGAATATGATCAAATGCGCCTTACATTATATACATCATATAAAAACTAAAATACATCATATTAAAAAACTATTTACACCGTATTAAAGATAATGATAATTAAATTTGGTAAAATTAACAAAAAGCCGTGCGAAACAAAAATGGCTTAACCTTAGTTTTAAGTGTTAAAACATGTCTCATGTCTGATTTCACGAGGGAGTGAATTAAAAAGCCTGGGGGTTGCCACGGCAAACGCCCTATCACCTAGCGTTTTCTTGGTTTTACGTTGTTACTTGCAATTTTCTTCTCCAACGCGCCGTTCCTCTCTAAATGTTTTCCTCTATTTGCCCCTCCTATTTTTCCTCCACTATAAGAGCCCTTGATGCCCCTCCATCTCCCAAAGTAGTCCCAAAAGGAACACCTCGTTCCGACCATGAAACATCAATTTCATGGTATCTGTAAGCCGCTTTAAATGATTGTTATTTCAGCAAACCCTGCCCTCCCCAATAGGAGTACGTTGCCTCAGCGAGGTTTGCACAGAAGTAAATAGGATAATAGCTTTGTGATTGTATTAATAAAAACTCATGTCAGGGAGGGCCCGAAGTATATGACAAGCACTGGTCAGTGACATCAGGACTTTTCAGTAACATCAGGTCAACCAATCAGATTCAAAGACATTAGCAAATAAACGAAGGAAAGCCAACCGCCCCTCTTCTAGCCTCGTAGTCTCTTCTTTTCTGATTTTTTTTTTTATGCTTTTTTTTTTGCAGTTGTCAGTTCGTTTGGTTCTCTGGGCACAGTCCAGACAGACATCAGTCTTTTTCCTAACCAAGGACTAGTGAAGGGCTTTTCACGTAATATATCAAATACGATAGCCTGTTTCATCAGGATATCTAAACACCGAGAAGACAGTTGAACATCGAGGTGTTTGGATAGCCGATGAAACACTGTCTCAAGTGTTTGATATATCTTCTCAATCGAAACAAAAACTAAGGAGTAAACGGAGAATAAAACCGTCAAAATCTAAACCAATTAATAAAGAACGGGTTTCCGAACCTCCTTTGCGGTTTTGATTTTCTTTGTTTTAACTTGATAAAATATTAATAGTTTGAGAAGTACAATTCAGTTACAGCTAAAGAATGTTTCACCCAGAATCACAAGTAAAATTTGTAGAGGTAGAGGGGGAGGACAAAATAGAGAATACCCAAGTTCCCATCGGAGACAGTATCACGCAATAATCACGCAATTCTTGTGTCATCAAATTTAACACTCTGAAGCTCAAAATGTCTTCATTGACTTAGAGTTTGTACAACAACCCCAGTTTAGCTATTTTATCCTGTAGTCGCAAAGATTCAAGAACTTGTCAACAAAATAAAAATTTAATAGTCTGCTTGCAGCCGGTTTTTTCTCTAAGGGTCACTTAGACGCCCGAACTTAGTCGAGTGTTTAGTCATCGCGAACGCAAAAGAGCGGTATGGCAGTATGGCCGAGTAGGGAAGAAGGCGTGCCGCTCCCATGTCTCGTCACATTCACGTCTCGTCCCATTAGGCTAAATGGTGTCTCCTCATAATCCCTGCTGAAATTTCGAGAGAAAAACAGACTGCCAGTAGTCTAAAATTTAAGGACTTTTCAAAGAGAAGACCCGTGCAAATTGTTAATTTTCAAGCACATTTCAAAAAATAAAAAACAGTTTGTCAGACATCTAAGACGTGCGCTAACCATGTCGGATTCAACGCCAAATGATTGGAGTAAGGATTTGCTTACCTTCTTGCCGTCCTTGCTGCACTTACACGTGTAACTGCCATCTGGCAAGCGATCGAAAAACTTTCTGGCCTTGGGCGCACTTTCTAACATGTGCTTCGGAGGAAGGCCCAAAACCTCCACAACTTTCATCATTTGATCAAACTAAAATACAAATAAAGCACAACTTAAACTTAATATTGAAATCATTTATACAACTGATGACGCGTTTTTTCGTTAAGATTACTATATTATTAAGATTATTATATTATTACAGTGGAACCCCGCCTTACGACCACCCCATTAATACGACCTCCTCGTTCTTACGGCCACTTTATTCTGACCCGAAAAAACGCTTAATTTGTCAATTTCTTATTTAAAGAACCCCTTTAATACGACCACCCCTTTAATACGACCAATTTTCCATGGCCTAAAGGTGGTCGCATAAACGGGGTTCCACTGTATTACTATATTATTATCATTTCAACTATTTAAACTTAGTGTTAACTAAGTATGTGTCGCTGGTGTGTGTAAGATAAACAAATAAATTTGCAAATAAACTTTCCTCCCGAGATCTACACTCTCACATATCACAGACATGTTTTGAAAGTAAAATTTTCACGAGTCGCGTTGAAAGTAGTTTCACTAAAACTGTTTGAAGCTTTTATATTGTAATTCCTAGTTTCTCTATGTGTAGAAAATGGAAAATGAGGTCGATTCTTTTGTTCTCAGTTTTAACATGGCACCATGACCAAATATTTACCTGCGAATCTGAAGGAAAATCAGTGCGCAACAGCGCGCGTCTGACAGCTTGTAACATCATTGCTTCTGCATGGGTCCGCTTTCGGAAAGTGCCGTTTCATTGCACAACTGCTCGTGTTATTTTATGGCCTAAACCCTCATCGACAATAGCTCTTAACCAACGAGCATCGATAACTCTCTAAGTCTTAGTTATTTTAAAACACGATCTGTCAGTTACTACGTCACTAAGAAACGGAATACTTCAGAACTGGCGCGACAACAGTATATTACCGCAGGATTCGACACACACAGCCATGAGACATCTCTGATGTCTAAAACTCCACTGGATTTCTTAATCATCGTTCTGATAACTTATCACAACTGACTTCATGTATGCTTTACCTCATTTGCCCCGCTGAAGAGTGGTTCCCCAGTATGCATTTCGACCAAAATACATCCTAAACTCCACATGTCTATAGCAAGATCATAAGGGACCCCAAGAAGAACTTCAGGTGAGCGGTAGAAACGACTTTGGATGTACTGGTAAATCTGTCCAGAAAGAAAAGATTATGACGTTAGTTTCCGCATGAAGCAAACGTTCCGAGGAAGAAGAGAATTAACTTGCGGCTAAGCCAGCTACGAAGCTTAGATTTATTTCGCACAAAGGCCGCACGCATTGCAATCAGAAAAGAAGGCCATAAAATGGAACCCGAGGAAAGCGCGGGAAACGAACCAAACAAACAACCTCGATTTCAGGTCCTCTATTTTTTCTTTGGCTTTGACTCTGAGCAACCGCGCGCAACAGAGAAAAAAGGCGCGAAATTTATAACACGACATCGAATTTGAAACTAGTGATTGGCTGAAAATATCTGCTGTGTTTGCGAATGCGTTGGCAAATTAAACGCGAAATTGTGCTTTATTAAAGATGCGTAAGATAGAAATTCGCTGACTTAAATAATCTATAAATTATACTTAGATCAATTTTACATACAAGCGGAGGGAGGTCAGCTTTTATTATTTCTGTTGGGCTAAAAATAGACTTGAAATACCCAAGCTGGGCGACAGTTAAAGAAAAGCTATCATTCATAACGAACAGGAAGATCTAACTAAAAATTTCGATCACAAATTTGTCAGATAAAAAAGCCCGACAATCGTTTCATTAGGAGCTACAGGAAGTCTTAACTGCCGAAGAATTATGCTCACATGATCACCGCTGCCTTTAGTGATTCAGTTTCTAACGGGAAGTCGTGTTTCTTGACACTAACAAAATTGAGGAGTAAAATTTAAAAGCACACAATTCTTCTCCAAGCTTTATATTACTAAAACGCAGTAAGTCTTAACTGGGATTTCGAGTATTTTCCACTATTCAGAAGCACTTGGCTTCATCTGCTGAACACTGTCGCCAGAAAGTCTGGCAATTTAGAAAACCCAGAGGGCAATTTCACTTTTAATTGCTCTATATTCCAAGCTTTGAAAAGGTTTCTGAAGGTTTACAAATAAAAACCATTACGCAAGTTCAATTTAAAGAAAATCGAATAATTCGAGAACGACGAAAGCACAAACAGTCTAATTTCTCGATGTAATTAATTGGCTAAGTCGCCATTTTAAAATGTTCTTTTAAATGTAGGCTTATTTCTTTATAGTTTCGTGCGACTATTAAAAGCGAAATTCGACCTGGCGATGACGTAAGCGCAAGGAAAAACAGCGCGATCAAGTAAGTTTTTCTTCGAACAGCAAAACTTCAAGAAATAACCGTGACAGAAACGGCCTCCAGAACAGCTTGCTTTTTATCAATAATGTAAAACGTGTGGCAGAAAAGAAAATTTCAAAACGGGCGAGCCGAAAATTTGCATAAGTTCTAGACAGTTTTCAATTAAAAAGAGGCTCCGTTTGCACAGGGCAGCTTACAGTGATTGGTTCGTCTTGAAACCAGTTGTTTAAATATTAATGCGTTTTGTGTCGGTTCTTCTAAAAACCATTGTTTGCCTCCTTTGTCCATCTAATTCATTGTGAATCAGCTGTCACCAACAAACGCGATGGGGTGTGGAGAATATTTACTTTGATATTAAAATATACTTTGCCGGGCGCTGGTGTTTTCTCGCCTTGTTCATCGTACAGGTGTTGTAAAACATATTTTCATTGCTTTAATATTGCTCGGTTGTAAACTGGGATCGCTAAAAAGCTAATTGGACTCTCGAGTACTGGAAAAGTTAATTAAATTGTGGCGAGACGCCACGCATTATTGTGTACATTTCAACGGCCAAATGTAATATCTATATAAATTTGCCTCCGGACCTTTCCGCAAAATAACCCCTAAAAACAAGTTCGCGAACTAGTTCTCGTCAATGTATGTCTCACGTCAGCTCAAAATGATGAGTTCTGAGGGACGTAGCGCTTTGAAGCCTTCGCGTGCCGTGAAATGTTCATTCTGAGACAAACAGCCATTTATGTGTTCACGACAATACAACATATGTTTCAGTTGAGTATTTCGTCTTTTGTGTTGAATTCTGTTCACCTTGACCTTTCTAACAAATCTCAAACAACAGTTATCGTAAACAAACTTGGAAACAAACTGACATTAATTCGTCCTCCATTGCAATCAAAAAGGTATTAAAACAACAAGGGGATATTTAAAAACAAATCTTTGCAAGAGCCTATACAAGTGACACCTCCACAAAATAATTGCCTCGGATTTACATTGCCCTTGATATTAACGAATTATTTGTTTTTGAACTTACTACAGAGTGCCCCCACCACGTGAAGGTCGAATTGCCTATAAGTATGCAGTTTTGTTCGCTTTCTAAGCGTATCAGGTAGTGGCTTCACAGTTCTCTTACGCTTACAGAAGGAAGTAGACATGTTTATCTCTGCCTCTTTAAGTCAACAATGGTTGCCACAGACAACGCTTTTCAAAATTCTACGAATAATAACATTTCCCTTACCGAATAAATGCAAAATGTCAGATCTAGTAGTGGCTTCTAGACTCCATTTACAGCCGCCCTTCCCCACTACATTCATTTTTTTTACACGTTTCCAAAACAAATTTTCCTTCCTCACAGGGGGCTGGGACAGCCGCATCAGGCAGGTGGCCTTAGAAGTTTAGAGAGAGACGGCGTCTCTCTCAAAACAACAAAGGCCACGTGGCTGATGCGGCTGTCCCAGCCGCGAGTGAGGAAGGAAAATTTGTTTTGGAAACGTGTAAAAAAAATGAATGTAGTGGGGAAGGGCGGCTGTAAATGGAGTCTAGAAGCCACTACTAGATCTGACATTTTGCATTTATTCGGTAAGGGAAATGTTATTATTCGTAGAATTTTGAAAAGCGTTGTCTGTGGCAACCATTGTTGACTTAAAGAGGCAGAGATAAACATGTCTACTTCCTTCTGTAAGCGTAAGAGAACTGTGAAGCCACTACCTGATACGCTTAGAAAGCGAACAAAACTGCATACTTATAGGCAATTCGACCTTCACGTGGTGGGGGCACTCTGTAGTAAGTTCAAAAACAAATAATTCGTTAATATCAAGGGCAATGTAAATCCGAGGCAATTATTTTGTGGAGGTGTCACTTGTATAGGCTCTTGCAAAGATTTGTTTTTAAATATCCCCTTGTTGTTTTAATACCTTTTTGATTGCAATGGAGGACGAATTAATGTCAGTTTGTTTCCAAGTTTGTTTACGATAACTGTTGTTTGAGATTTGTTAGAAAGGTCAAGGTGAACAGAATTCAACACAAAAGACGAAATACTCAACTGAAACATATGTTGTATTGTCGTGAACACATAAATGGCTGTTTGTCTCAGAATGAACATTTCACGGCACGCGAAGGCTTCAAAGCGCTACGTCCCTCAGAACTCATCATTTTGAGCTGACGTGAGACATACATTGACGAGAACTAGTTCGCGAACTTGTTTTTAGGGGTTATTTTGCGGAAAGGTCCGGAGGCAAATTTATATAGATATTACATTTGGCCGTTGAAATGTACACAATAATGCGTGGCGTCTCGCCACAATTTAATTAACTTTTCCAGTACTCGAGAGTCCAATTAGCTTTTTAGCGATCCCAGTTTACAACCGAGCAATATTAAAGCAATGAAAATATGTTTTACAACACCTGTACGATGAACAAGGCGAGAAAACACCAGCGCCCGGCAAAGTATATTTTAATATCAAAGTAAATATTCTCCACACCCCATCGCGTTTGTTGGTGACAGCTGATTCACAATGAATTAGATGGACAAAGGAGGCAAACAATGGTTTTTAGAAGAACCGACACAAAACGCATTAATATTTAAACAACTGGTTTCAAGACGAACCAATCACTGTAAGCTGCCCTGTGCAAACGGAGCCTCTTTTTAATTGAAAACTGTCTAGAACTTATGCAAATTTTCGGCTCGCCCGTTTTGAAATTTTCTTTTCTGCCACACGTTTTACATTATTGATAAAAAGCAAGCTGTTCTGGAGGCCGTTTCTGTCACGGTTATTTCTTGAAGTTTTGCTGTTCGAAGAAAAACTTACTTGATCGCGCTGTTTTTCCTTGCGCTTACGTCATCGCCAGGTCGAATTTCGCTTTTAATAGTCGCACGAAACTATAAAGAAATAAGCCTACATTTAAAAGAACATTTTAAAATGGCGACTTAGCCAATTAATTACATCGAGAAATTAGACTGTTTGTGCTTTCGTCGTTCTCGAATTATTCGATTTTCTTTAAATTGAACTTGCGTAATGGTTTTTATTTGTAAACCTTCAGAAACCTTTTCAAAGCTTGGAATATAGAGCAATTAAAAGTGAAATTGCCCTCTGGGTTTTCTAAATTGCCAGACTTTCTGGCGACAGTGTTCAGCAGATGAAGCCAAGTGCTTCTGAATAGTGGAAAATACTCGAAATCCCAGTTAAGACTTACTGCGTTTTAGTAATATAAAGCTTGGAGAAGAATTGTGTGCTTTTAAATTTTACTCCTCAATTTTGTTAGTGTCAAGAAACACGACTTCCCGTTAGAAACTGAATCACTAAAGGCAGCGGTGATCATGTGAGCATAATTCTTCGGCAGTTAAGACTTCCTGTAGCTCCTAATGAAACGATTGTCGGGCTTTTTTATCTGACAAATTTGTGATCGAAATTTTTAGTTAGATCTTCCTGTTCGTTATGAATGATAGCTTTTCTTTAACTGTCGCCCAGCTTGGGTATTTCAAGTCTATTTTTAGCCCAACAGAAATAATAAAAGCTGACCTCCCTCCGCTTGTATGTAAAATTGATCTAAGTATAATTTATAGATTATTTAAGTCAGCGAATTTCTATCTTACGCATCTTTAATAAAGCACAATTTCGCGTTTAATTTGCCAACGCATTCGCAAACACAGCAGATATTTTCAGCCAATCACTAGTTTCAAATTCGATGTCGTGTTATAAATTTCGCGCCTTTTTTCTCTGTTGCGCGCGGTTGCTCAGAGTCAAAGCCAAAGAAAAAATAGAGGACCTGAAATCGAGGTTGTTTGTTTGGTTCGTTTCCCGCGCTTTCCTCGGGTTCCATTTTATGGCCTTCTTTTCTGATTGCAATGCGTGCGGCCTTTGTGCGAAATAAATCTAAGCTTCGTAGCTGGCTTAGCCGCAAGTTAATTCTCTTCTTCCTCGGAACGTTTGCTTCATGCGGAAACTAACGTCATAATCTTTTCTTTCTGGACAGATTTACCAGTACATCCAAAGTCGTTTCTACCGCTCACCTGAAGTTCTTCTTGGGGTCCCTTATGATCTTGCTATAGACATGTGGAGTTTAGGATGTATTTTGGTCGAAATGCATACTGGGGAACCACTCTTCAGCGGGGCAAATGAGGTAAAGCATACATGAAGTCAGTTGTGATAAGTTATCAGAACGATGATTAAGAAATCCAGTGGAGTTTTAGACATCAGAGATGTCTCATGGCTGTGTGTGTCGAATCCTGCGGTAATATACTGTTGTCGCGCCAGTTCTGAAGTATTCCGTTTCTTAGTGACGTAGTAACTGACAGATCGTGTTTTAAAATAACTAAGACTTAGAGAGTTATCGATGCTCGTTGGTTAAGAGCTATTGTCGATGAGGGTTTAGGCCATAAAATAACACGAGCAGTTGTGCAATGAAACGGCACTTTCCGAAAGCGGACCCATGCAGAAGCAATGATGTTACAAGCTGTCAGACGCGCGCTGTTGCGCACTGATTTTCCTTCAGATTCGCAGGTAAATATTTGGTCATGGTGCCATGTTAAAACTGAGAACAAAAGAATCGACCTCATTTTCCATTTTCTACACATAGAGAAACTAGGAATTACAATATAAAAGCTTCAAACAGTTTTAGTGAAACTACTTTCAACGCGACTCGTGAAAATTTTACTTTCAAAACATGTCTGTGATATGTGAGAGTGTAGATCTCGGGAGGAAAGTTTATTTGCAAATTTATTTGTTTATCTTACACACACCAGCGACACATACTTAGTTAACACTAAGTTTAAATAGTTGAAATGATAATAATATAGTAATACAGTGGAACCCCGTTTATGCGACCACCTTTAGGCCATGGAAAATTGGTCGTATTAAAGGGGTGGTCGTATTAAAGGGGTTCTTTAAATAAGAAATTGACAAATTAAGCGTTTTTTCGGGTCAGAATAAAGTGGCCGTAAGAACGAGGAGGTCGTATTAATGGGGTGGTCGTAAGGCGGGGTTCCACTGTAATAATATAATAATCTTAATAATATAGTAATCTTAACGAAAAAACGCGTCATCAGTTGTATAAATGATTTCAATATTAAGTTTAAGTTGTGCTTTATTTGTATTTTAGTTTGATCAAATGATGAAAGTTGTGGAGGTTTTGGGCCTTCCTCCGAAGCACATGTTAGAAAGTGCGCCCAAGGCCAGAAAGTTTTTCGATCGCTTGCCAGATGGCAGTTACACGTGTAAGTGCAGCAAGGACGGCAAGAAGGTAAGCAAATCCTTACTCCAATCATTTGGCGTTGAATCCGACATGGTTAGCGCACGTCTTAGATGTCTGACAAACTGTTTTTTATTTTTTGAAATGTGCTTGAAAATTAACAATTTGCACGGGTCTTCTCTTTGAAAAGTCCTTAAATTTTAGACTACTGGCAGTCTGTTTTTCTCTCGAAATTTCAGCAGGGATTATGAGGAGACACCATTTAGCCTAATGGGACGAGACGTGAATGTGACGAGACATGGGAGCGGCACGCCTTCTTCCCTACTCGGCCATACTGCCATACCGCTCTTTTGCGTTCGCGATGACTAAACACTCGACTAAGTTCGGGCGTCTAAGTGACCCTTAGAGAAAAAACCGGCTGCAAGCAGACTATTAAATTTTTATTTTGTTGACAAGTTCTTGAATCTTTGCGACTACAGGATAAAATAGCTAAACTGGGGTTGTTGTACAAACTCTAAGTCAATGAAGACATTTTGAGCTTCAGAGTGTTAAATTTGATGACACAAGAATTGCGTGATTATTGCGTGATACTGTCTCCGATGGGAACTTGGGTATTCTCTATTTTGTCCTCCCCCTCTACCTCTACAAATTTTACTTGTGATTCTGGGTGAAACATTCTTTAGCTGTAACTGAATTGTACTTCTCAAACTATTAATATTTTATCAAGTTAAAACAAAGAAAATCAAAACCGCAAAGGAGGTTCGGAAACCCGTTCTTTATTAATTGGTTTAGATTTTGACGGTTTTATTCTCCGTTTACTCCTTAGTTTTTGTTTCGATTGAGAAGATATATCAAACACTTGAGACAGTGTTTCATCGGCTATCCAAACACCTCGATGTTCAACTGTCTTCTCGGTGTTTAGATATCCTGATGAAACAGGCTATCGTATTTGATATATTACGTGAAAAGCCCTTCACTAGTCCTTGGTTAGGAAAAAGACTGATGTCTGTCTGGACTGTGCCCAGAGAACCAAACGAACTGACAACTGCAAAAAAAAAAGCATAAAAAAAAAAATCAGAAAAGAAGAGACTACGAGGCTAGAAGAGGGGCGGTTGGCTTTCCTTCGTTTATTTGCTAATGTCTTTGAATCTGATTGGTTGACCTGATGTTACTGAAAAGTCCTGATGTCACTGACCAGTGCTTGTCATATACTTCGGGCCCTCCCTGACATGAGTTTTTATTAATACAATCACAAAGCTATTATCCTATTTACTTCTGTGCAAACCTCGCTGAGGCAACGTACTCCTATTGGGGAGGGCAGGGTTTGCTGAAATAACAATCATTTAAAGCGGCTTACAGATACCATGAAATTGATGTTTCATGGTCGGAACGAGGTGTTCCTTTTGGGACTACTTTGGGAGATGGAGGGGCATCAAGGGCTCTTATAGTGGAGGAAAAATAGGAGGGGCAAATAGAGGAAAACATTTAGAGAGGAACGGCGCGTTGGAGAAGAAAATTGCAAGTAACAACGTAAAACCAAGAAAACGCTAGGTGATAGGGCGTTTGCCGTGGCAACCCCCAGGCTTTTTAATTCACTCCCTCGTGAAATCAGACATGAGACATGTTTTAACACTTAAAACTAAGGTTAAGCCATTTTTGTTTCGCACGGCTTTTTGTTAATTTTACCAAATTTAATTATCATTATCTTTAATACGGTGTAAATAGTTTTTTAATATGATGTATTTTAGTTTTTATATGATGTATATAATGTAAGGCGCATTTGATCATATTCGAATGTTAATTTGCGCGCTATAAGCAGTAATTTTATAATTTTTTTTATTATTATTATTTAAAAGGAGATAAATGAACCAAACAAGCTGTAATGGTCTAGTAATCGGATTAATTTTATAAGTCTTGGAAGGCTTAATTGTTGAGGAATGTTGTGTCGAAGAAGTTGAGAAGGGTTGTACTTCCAATGACCTCTCATAACTGTTGGTAAAAACCTGTTTATTTTTTCTCAAGGAATACCGACCACCCGGAACACGGAAACTCCACGACGTTTTAGGATGTGAAACAGGAGGCCCGGGAGGTCGAAGACAAGGAGAATCCGGGCATTCACTGCAGGACTACTTAAAATTCAAGGACCTTGTTTTGCGCATGCTCGAATTCGATCCGAAGGCGCGAATAGCGCCCTATCAAGCTTTGCAACATTGCTTCTTCAAAAAGACTGCAGATGAAAGCACAAACACTTCACATTCTGCTAACTCGTCTCCCGCCATGGGAGGAACAACAAACAGAACTCCGAGCACAACCAGCACTGCAGTGTCCAGCGGTGGCACGCGCGCATGCTCAGACCCCACCACGCACGCGACGGTGACATCATCAGCTATGGAATGCGATAGTCCGAGTGGGAAAGGACCGCAGACATGGGGCAACGCGGGCGGGGGCATTTCATCGCATTTTAAAAGAACTACAGAGAGAACTTCTTGCAATAATTCGGATTCTAGAATTGCAGCGCAAGGACTTCAACAGACTTCGACGCTACCAGGAGCTCACAGTGAAGGTTCGTCAGCCTATAGCTCTGCTTCCATTAACACTTCCCTTCACAGCGGTGAGGCAGGCCGAAGTCAAGGAAGAGATTTCGGTATCGGTGGAGGAATTTACTGCAGCTCAGAAACTGTTTCCAATTATTCGTCGTCTTCCTCATGCAGTTCAATGACTGTTGAGCCACATGGATCAGCGATTGGGGGCGCTCTCCCCCCAGAAGCATTCACGCAGCTAAACTATTCTGCAACGAACTTGTCACTTAATCCGGGGGAGCACGAAATTAATTGCGTGGGATCGTCCACGGCGATTCCAAATTCGATGACTAATCCGCGGGGTATTTCGATGGGACATCGGAGGGATTATCCACGTCAGCATTCGGCGGGGGACGAATCTCCCATGGTGGGAGTATGCGTACAGCAAAGTCCAGTGGTTAGCAATTAACGAGTAGAAAAATGGCGAAACTCCCTAGGGCAACCCCGTTTCCCGCTCTCCAGGCCCCGCCCTGTTCCGCCTCATCACGTCCCATCCAGCCAAAATTCTCTCAAGGAGAATGGCCAATGCTCTTCCGTCCGTACATAATGAAGTAAAATGTGAAGTGAGAGAAGTCCCTTGCGGAACACGGGGAACGTGGTTATTAACGGCTGCCCTGCCCTTTCAAGTCTCCCTATGAAACGACCGTTAAAGTGGTATCGAGTCGTTTATATTGTTTCAACGAGACGCACGCGCTTACAAAGCCAGCTGGGACACACAGCTACGGGTGCTATTTGCTCATGCTCTTCTACAGATAACCGCAACTTTTTAATTCTTGTTTCCGACTTCTTTCTGGAAAGGAAGTCAGCAATGCTTATCATTGAGGATTGTCATGGATCGGTTGTGGAGAGTTTTTAAGTCGTGTTGATCATGCGCGCAACGATTAACTTTGTTAGCGTTACGCGAGAGTGCATTAACGGCTCCAAACTTTAGCTTGTAGGAAAGTAGAAACGGTTTTAATGCAAAGTAATTAATATATTGAGAGTTTACAGTTCTCTTAAAAGCGTCTTTAACAAACGCTTCCGTCGACCGAGCTACTATTCCTATTTGAGTTGTCATTTTCCCGTTTTTCAACATTCTGGTTTTTAGTTTGGTCTTTTTTCAGGGAAGAGTCTAATCGACTACTTTAACAAGCTGTAATTTTACCACTTTTTAGACAATGTCGTCGTTTACGTAGATTTAATGACTCATCCATTTATGAAGTTCTTTGAGCAAACTTGTTGAGAGCAAAAAGTAATCGTTAATGTTAGGTTTTATCCTTTCTGGGCGTAGCATCACCCATTTGCAGTTTTTTAAACATTTTTTAGTTGATCACTTAGTTTAAAGGTGCAGGAAAAGTTTGAATTAGTTTTATTGCTGTAACAGGATCTGTCAGACAACTTAAATGCTCTTGAATCTCAAAAAGGTAAGTGGTTTCACTGTTGAAGCCGCTTTGTAGTAATATTTGTTTGCTTTATTGAGAGTCTGTTCTTCTTAACGTTCTCAAAGCGAGTTGCCGACCGAACCGTGAGTTCATCAAGTAGTGTACACATAATCCAGACATTTTGGTTAGAAAATCGAATAGCCACATTTCTAAGTTATGTTTCTCCAATCAAATATGTTATCTGCGACGTTTAGTTTTATTATATTTAATTTATTTATTGGGTTGGACTCTGGGAACGGCACGGAAACTTTCTGCAAGAGCAGACTCTCATTAAAAGCAACATAAAAAGAGGAGGAGGTCGAATTGTAGATTTCGTTGAAGAATTGAACTTTATGAGAGGTTTAAGATAAGCTGTTATACTTATTTATTGAATGGAGGTACATGTTCTTACTAGTGGGCAAGGGAGAAATATTTGGATACAATCAAGTCTGTCTAAATGGGTCAGCGCTTTTTACCAAGCGAGGGAGGAAAAAGGTCGCGCAAACTGCACGCGGGAAGGTCTCGCGCGAACTATTTCGCGTGACTGATTTTGAGCGCGCTCAGAGGCTTGTGTGACAGTTTTGTCACGAAAAGGAATTGTAGGTCTGCTCGTTAAGTTAAGTAAGTTAGTTATACACTGATAATATGTAATTTTTCCTAAGCTGAGACTTTCTTCGACTGACTAAGAACCTCTCAGTTAAGGAAGCCTGTCGTTTCTGTGCTCACTATTAGTAAAACGTATCTTCATGGAAGGTTAGCGAGATTTCTTGGATGAAACTTTCTTACTGCTTTACTCTTGTTTATTGGCTGATTATTGGGGAGTCTTTGCTCACATTATATTTTCCTCATTAGCATTAGCAGTTTCTGTTTGGCCATGGGTTCATGAGTGTGTTTGCCACCCACAAATTTTGCAAAGACCTGAAACATTCATCGATTATTAAGTTTCACAAGCTCAAAAGTTCAATTGTTTAAAGTCACTTTATATCTTACATGCCTTCACTTCGCAAATTACGCGCTAATGAGGCATAATGTGGACAAAGATGTTAGCAAAGATTGCCCAATATCAATATCACAGATACTTCATTATTCCCCACTGGTAGAAAATAACTGTACGATCCGACAAGATAACCGCGCTGGATTTATTGTCATTATTTATTTTTCTCAGTTTTTAGCGAAGGGAACTTTTACTTCATTTAGTGGTAGGACAGATCTCTAACGTTCCAGTTTTTGAGATTGTCACGTAACGCTCCTCCATTGCGTGACAAGTCTTGACAGCAGCTTTAACTGACGATAGCTTCACGAAAGCGTTTACATGCAGAAGCTGACAGCAGCCTTTTTACCCTCGCTTTAGCCTGGCAAAACACCAACAAGCTATTTGATTTTACATTTTAAAAATCAATTTTAAAAAGATGTACATTTTAAAGAAAAATACGCTGTAAGATATTGTAAAACTTTGATTTTTAACTGGAGTCTTACAAGGCTTGGTAAAATGTCGTGTAAGTCTTTTTTAATAAAAAAAAAATGTTTCAGAGCACAATGTTGTTGGTGAGTATCTCTGCCAACTTTTCGTTGCATGCTTATTTTCTTAATTCTCAGTGAATAGATTGTAATCCACTCTCGTTCCCCTATTCAAGCAAGCCTGCTCCAATAGGTAGATTTGCCTACTAGTTTTAGTAATGGTCATTCCGTATCGCGTGCTCCTTATTTTCTCCGTAAAGGCTGGTTTTTCACTAGTGAGGGAGTAGAACGATACAATCTAGTTAAAATCAAACCAACAGAGTCGGAAACAGAACACCGCATTCACTTTTGACTCCGTCGCTTATGATGCAGTGAAAACTAGACTGTATGAGGCGGAAGCAGAAGCGGAATAATAAACCAATCACAATGCTGGAGTCCGGGACTTGTGATTGGTTGGTCCTTCCGCTTTCGATAATCTAGTTTTCACTGCATCGTAAGCGACGGAGTCGTAAACGGAATCGGAAGA
>JAHPZR010050038.1:0-13630 GCA_019787425.1 Platygyra sinensis | reverse complement strand
GTCGTAGATGCGTAAGGTCCCTAATGTCTCAACCCTGCGACGAGGCGTTCACTAAACTGATATTAAAAGCGACTTGTAATGGCCAGGGAGAATTATGCCTTAGGGTGGCCATTGTAGAGAGGGTCACAGTTATGCGAACTTAAATTTGTTGAACAGTAGACGTAAAAGAGAGGAAGATCGTCAAATTTGTTGCAACTATAACTTGGCCAAACTGAACAGATGTTGAGCAGTTTTCAATCAGTATCGAAAGCACTCCAGAATGAATTTAGCGAAACAGAAAGATTCCATGTTGTCGTGCTTCTGTTCAGTAATTAATCACAGATCACGTAAGAAAGTGGTAAGAACATCGGATAGTAATAATAAAGTATTTGTCGGCGCATATCAAATGGTCCACGTTCGATATATAAATATTCTAACATGGCTCTGAGGCTTTCAGGACAAACTTCTATATTTGGTGTTGTTTTCTTTGTATCCAAGTCTCGTTTGGGAATTGAGAGACAAAAGAAACTTGAAAAATTTACAATTTTGACCCGAAAGCCTCCGAGCCATGTTAGAATACTGATATATCGAACATATATATTCTCAATGTGCTTATCGTAAGAAGATATTTACTAATTATATATACAAGGTAAATAAAAAAAAAAATAACTACGTAAAATAGAGGTTAAAATAATCGCAAAAAAGAATATTTTAAGTTCCTTCCTAAAACTAATTACAGACTTGATCATCCACAAGTCTGTAATCCAGTCGATCATAAGAAAGAACCAATCAAAATGCGAGAATTAATTGTTCTTGCATTAACACGCTCCGCGATTCAGATCTTGATTACTCTCACTTGCTCAGGGAGCACTCACATCCGTTTGGAATATGAATAAAAGATCAAATTAGCGTTATCGTGTTTTGTGTTTTGTAGCTGCCATTTTGAATTTTTAATATGTGCGCGGTCTGCTAGTGCGAGGTCTGGAACCAAGATAACGAAATTCTGGGACTCCCAAATTTCTCGGAGGATCCGATCACTCACCGAAAATAATAAATTGGTGTCTATCTTTGATTGACAGAAGTTAATGTAGGGAGCGCAGCCTAAGCCTCGGTCCTGCGTAGCCTCGCTCACCCGCCAGGATCGGCCTTCGCGCGCCACTGTCATGCTGACGTATGCCGTTTGCTGCTTGCTCCGTGCAAGTTGTTTGTTTAGTCGTTTTCGTCGCTATTTTTACTCTCGCCATTCCGCCCAGCATGTCTCCAAGCAGTCGAACCAGGTCTCAAGAGTACAACACTACGTCTCCGCCGACTTCTGCCTCTCTCAGTCCCGTAATTGTCTGCACAATTGCTCCACAGTTCTTTGTGTGCCTTCGTACGCGAAATTGCCGTCATTCTCGATCGTCTCCTATGGTTCGACGCTCGCTAGCTCTTCTTCAGCTTCCCAACCTGTTCACTTATGCCTGCAGACATCCTGGCCACTGTCCAAAGCCGTCAGGCATCCGCAGTCAGGGACTCGTTGGCGCCATATTCATGTACGTCTAATTCGTTCGCGGCGAGCTGTCGTAGTTCCACTCGCTCCACAGATTTCTCAGTCGCCTCCTCTGTTTATAGGTAAGTCAATGCGTTTCCGAAGTTGATCCGTCCTGTTTGTGCTACACAGGAGGCCCCATTCGCCTGGTGGGCCTTCTTTCCCTGCTCATCATCTGTTCCACCACCTCCACCCCTGCAGTCGTCGCACAAGCGTTCATTACTATTATATCGCTGTTGCTGTTCCTTCAAAAAGAAAATGGTGTCATCCACACAGTAGGGTGTTTTAGCCGTGTACAGATCTATATTGCAGAAACCGTCCAACCCCGTTTACGTCCTCTCAAGAGAACATTCCGACACTATAAACCGACTCTGTTCTGCCGCTGGAAAAAACCTGCCGTGCTTCGTCGCCCCTAGGCGTAGACGAGACGCTAATCTGTCGTACACAGAATGTTTATAACTGACCGTTCCGAATAACCGTGTATAAATAAAGTTCTGTCACTCTTACTTTGCCCGAGCGGTTTTGCAGTTCGTAAACGCCGTCAAGAACGCTCCGTTTGCCACGCGCCTCTTCGTTCTACCACGTGCTCCACTCGCCCGACTCGCTCGCCGCCGCTGCCATTTCTGCCTTCTATCGCACGCACGTGTCTGCTGACTGACCGTCGTCATTCGTCTCTTCCGTCATCTTCTCATCGCTCCCCCGATGTGCTCCACTCGCTGGACTCGCTGTCGCTCACGTTCTCGCTCTCGCTCGCCCCTAGCGGGCGTGTCCGCCGACCGACCGTCCTAACAGGAACTTAAGCACTGACGACGGTGACGCCAGGGATGACGCCTAGCAAAAAATGGATTTACATTTTACTCTCGAATTTCGCAATTAACCAAACTCGTTCAGAGCGCAAATCTGTCTAAAAACCTTCTCAAACTAAATATGTAATGCCAGCGACCAATTCCATAAGGAAATCCAAAATATCTGCCGTCGTGGCGTAGGTTCTCCAAAATACGCAAAACTTGGTCATTTTGACGTTGTTGTTTGGCAGAGAACGGCAACGAAATGTACAAAGATTTATAACGTACGTGCACGGCTATTGTTCTGCTCATTAAACCTTTTGTTTGGCGACGTTCCCGTTGCCGTTGCCGTCGTGGTTTGCTTAAGTTCCCTAACGATGCAACGACGGCGTCGTTACTCAAGCCCTCAGAGGTTTCCTTCTCGTTCCCGACGTGCTTTACTCGCTTGACCCACGCCTCCACCGGTCCGCTTTCGCCCACCTCCAAGTGGGTGTGTTTACTGTCCACTTTCCCGAGCTTCAAGCCTTATTCTTCTCACACCGGCGCCCCTACGGCGCCACAGCTACTAACACCAGCATTAGTTTCATCGATCACCCCTCCCCTGCCTTCTGCATGTATATTCACTGTTGGTTTCTAGTCCTCTCACGTAACTGGTCTCCAGGCTACGTCACGAAAACGAAGTCCGTCGGAATTAACAGCAGTTTTTTGTTGAGCCGTTTCTCACCAAAATATTCTCTTTTTCTGCTTTAGACAGTCGCTCTTGCTCGCCCCTACGCGGGCATGTCCGCCGACCGACCGTCTTAACGACACAACGACGCGGTCGTTACTCGCGCCCTCAGAGGCTTCCTCCTCGTTCCCGACGTCCTTTGCTCGCTTGACCCGCGATTCCACCGTTCCCGCTCTCGCGCGTCCCCAAGTGGGCGTGTCTACTGTCCGTTCGTCTTCAGTCGCTTTTCTGTCGTTTCACTTCCCTCGTTCTCATTAGCACTTCCACTTCCCTGCATGTTTTCTTCGTCTGTTGGTCGCCCGCCCTCACCTTTCCCGAACTTCAAGCCACATTCCTCTTACACCGGGCCACCTACGGAGCCACAGCTACCAACACCAGCGGCAGTCTTACAGATCACCCCTCACCCGCCTTCTGAGCGTTGGTTTCCAACCCCCCGGAACTGGTCTTCAGGCTATATCCAAGACGAAGTTCGCCGCACTTAACCGTAGCTTTGTTGAGCCGTTCCTCGCCAGGATATTTTCTTTTCTGCTCTGGAGAGTCATTCTCGCTCGCCCCTACGTGGGCGTGTCTGCCGACTGTCCGTCCTAACGACGCAGCGATGACACCCTCAGAGGTTCCTCCTCGTTCCGACGTGTTTTACTCGCTTGACCCACGCCTCCACCGTTCCCGCTCTCGCGCACCCCCTTACAAGGCGTGTCCACTGTCTGTTTGTCTTCAGTCGCTCTTCTGTCCTTTCCACTTCTCTGCGTATCTTCCCCGAACTTCAAGCCACATTGCTCTCACACTGGGCCACCCATGGCGTCACAGCTACCAACACCAGCAGCTGTTTCACCGATCATCCCTCCCCGTTCTCGAGCAAGGTTTCACCGTTGGTTTCCAACCCTCTCGCGTAACTGGTCTCCAGGCTACCTCACCAAAACGAAGTTCGCTGCACTTAACCGTAGTTTTTTGTTGAGCCGTTCCTCGCCAGGACATTTTTCTTTTCTGCTCTGGAGAGTCGCTCTCGTTCACCCCTCCGCGGGCGTATCCGTCGACTGACTGTCCTAACGATGCAATACTCGCGTTCTCAGAGGCTTCTTCCTCGTTCCCGACATGCTTTATTCGCTTGACCTACGCCTCCACGTCTAACCACTTCTCACGCATCCCCAAGTGGGCGTGTCCACCGTCCGCTCGTCTTCAGTCGCTTTTCTGTCGTTTCACATTCCTCGTTCCTCATTGGCATCTCCACTTCCCTGCGTGCTTCTTCTTCGTCTGTTGTCGCCCGTCCTCACCTTTCCGGAACCTTCAGCGCATTCCTCTCACATTACACTGGGCCACCTACGTGCCACTGCTGCCTAGACCAGCAGCAGTTTCATCGTTCGCTCCTCCCCGCGTTCTGTCCGTATATCCTCTCTCGTTTTGAGCAAGGTTTCACAGTTGGTCTCCAACCCTCTCACGTAACCGGTCCCCAGGCTACGTCACCAAAACGAAGTCCAGCCGCGCCGCATCGTTTCAATTAGCCAATTCTCGCCAGGAGATCTTCTGCTACTGGAGTCACGGTCCTTTGGCTTGCCTCCCCTTTTGCCAGCCCCGTGGACTTTAACCGCTTTAGCATCTTTATCCAAAGGCGGCCGTCCCACGGGAAGTCTCGGTCGATCGCGGACTCGTTGGCATCCATTGTGGGGGCAACGACGGTATGCATGGTGACCCCGTCTCTCTATTTGCCCACGAGCGGTGTCGACGCAAGCAATTTTATCACGCAGGAGTACCGCGGGACTCCGTTCGCACGCCAATCGACTTTCGCCTCGCCTATCGCGGGATTTGCTGTATGCGCCCCGCCCACCCCCCACCCCCACCCCCACCCCACGATTTTCTTCTACGACAGGCAGGTTATGGGGATCTCAGCCTTACGTCAATCTTTTTTCAGGCTCGTAACCTTGGTTTTACGCTTCGGTACACTTCTAATTATAAGCAGTTTTACACGGAACGCCGGCACCATTCCACAGCCCTTGGCATCTGACCTGCCCGCCGCTCTCGTTTTCCCACCCTCACTCGCCCCAGTCGGGGCATGTCCCGCTGACCGACCATCGGTTACCACGCCTTCAGTCGTTTGTTCCTCATGCTTTTTCAGACGTTCTCCACTCCGTTGCTAGCTGGATGTCTAGCACGCAGCCGGTGCACGCTACACACCAGGGAGTCGCAACACTCTCAGCTCTGTCAACGTCCGTCTGCCCTAGCTGGGGATTTCTGTTGGGCCGTGGTGCAAATGGAAGGCCTCCGCACAGTTAGTTCTCCTTCCTTAGACATCGAGCTGATCCGGGCACTTTCCCTTCTTATCACCCACTCTCAGGTCGAAGCACCCTCCTGGTCCATCAAACACGTCACACTGGACTCTCTCCTCACGCCGCGAATGGTCGTCTAC
Organism: Platygyra sinensis; assembly: GCA_019787425.1. Taxonomy (NCBI): domain Eukaryota; kingdom Metazoa; phylum Cnidaria; class Anthozoa; order Scleractinia; family Merulinidae; genus Platygyra; species Platygyra sinensis. The sequence goes on along the minus strand of JAHPZR010050038.1, from coordinate 8,210 downwards.
GATACCAGCTCGCCGTTATTTTAACCACCGTTTCCCTCTGCTGTACGTATTCGAAGTCACGTTTTCATTTGCCTCAGGCCAACGACGCTAGGGCTGATTTACCTCTGAGTCCTCTTTTGTTCACCGGTGAGGAGGTGCCGTAGTTTCCCGGACCTGCCCACTGGCTTCTCCAGTCTAATCATCCTTCCAGTGCCTGCAAGAGGAATTCAACTCACCGTCGCATCACCGTCAGCATCACCGCGTGAATCGCTTCTTTCTATCAGCCTGGCTCTGTCCCTTATCCCTCTTCAACGCTGCTTTACCGAGTTGTTTTTGTTATTTTACACATGGCTTTCTCCACCCTATCGCTTCCGTTCTGAGTTACACTGCAAATATTCATGGGACACCTGGTCTCATCAGTATCCTTTTGCACCGGAAACAGCTTCGTGTGTGCGGTTCATTTTATGTCGTTTTATACTGACTTGGGGCTGAGTAACTGCTGGTCGCCACCCATCGTCGTGTGTACGTGCTTCGTGGTATAGAACAGGCCCCGTTTCTGAATCTCCCTCCATCCGCCGAATTCGTCACTCAGATCTCATGGCACTCGTTCGCTCTTCGTGAACCTCGCCAACCTGCCAGGCTATGCTAGTCTGACGGCCCCCCGTACGCCTTGTTTGGCTCCGACTCAACAGGGCATCCTCACAGCTACTCTATCCGTCTGCCACGCTGCTCTCTTCAGACCTTGACGAACTTCGGCACAGAAGTCCGGCTCCTCCTTTCCGTGCGCGACCACTTGCCTGTCCGGCGTTCAGCCTTTCCGCATTTATCTTTGCGTCCGCCTAAGTTACTGCTTCCCACTCGTTATTCGTCGGAGAGACCATAGTGTCGTGCTGAACGTTCTTTACCCCTTGCCGCTGCTTGGAGCTTCCTCGTTTTCAGCTCGTCCGTTTGGCGTCGGTTTCCATTGCAACCATCCAAGCATCGATCCCTTCAGTCGTGTCGCCGCCTTCGCTTCCGGGGAACCACTCCACTGGTGCCTTTTCTTGCCTTTCCAGCCCCAACCTCGGCTCTGTTTGCTGCGTAGCGGAACAGACATTAATTGGTGTCTATCTTTGATTGACAGAAGTTAATGTATGGGAGCGCAGCCTAAGCCTCGGTCTCGTCGTAGCCTCGCTTCGCCGCATGATCGGCCTTCGCGCGCAGCTGTCATGCTTGACGTGTGTCTCGTTTGAGCTTGCTCTTGTGCAAGTTGTTTTTTAGTCGTTCCCACCCCCCCCCTTTTTATTCCCCTAGTCCTTTCGTCTCTGCGTTTCCTCTTCCCCTTCTCCACTGGCTTTAGCTAGTGTGCCTCATGCAAGGGCCTCGCTTTAAGCGTTGGTTTTCTCTAGCACCGTTCCACGCCATCGATCCCCTCAGTTTGGTTCCCGCCTTCGCTTGGGTCCATTCCCATGGTGTCTTGCCCTTTGCATTCCAGCTAAACCTCGACTCGTTCGCTGCGTAGCGGAACAGACATAAGGTGGCTCAAGACAGTTTCCACTTCTTTCAAGACGTACCACTCTTTATCAATTGAATTGCTACAATCATGGTATCAAAAACTGCTGCCATCACTGGTGAACACGTTGTATTATTTTCGTGGCACAATAGGTTACCATAGCACACTATGACCGCTAAAGCACCCTTAATTCAGCTTTAAGCGCTTATATTTCTAAACACGGCACGGTGAAATTCTTTCTATTAACAAAATTTTTGATAAGCAGGATACGGCAAAGTTAAAAAAATTCTGTACTTGGGGTTCAACACCTTAATGTCGACAATTTAGGTGGCTCTAACCCCATGTCACAGATTTTTTAAACTTGTTGCCAAATATACATACATAAATGTTTTGAAAAATAATTCAGCTGTGGAATATGTAGGAATCAACATTTAGTTGACAGTTGTGACGTGCTTGTTACATAAACCGTTTTGGTTTTACACTCAGAAATTTGCTTTGAGAAAGGACTTCCCACTACCATCGACAGTAGCAGCCAGTCTCTTAACTGTCCATGCCACTACAGGCCGCCCAGCAACTAAAGGTATTGTGCCTTGTGGCCAGCCAAACGACATCCAGCACTTTCTTTTGATAGTGAGTCAAACCGCTAGAGGCAAACGAACGGCGACATAATTTTTAAGCTGATCTGAATCGCAGGACCGAAAAAGTCGTCAAATAACGAAAACCTCGCCGTCTCAATTCACAAAATTACCTTACAGTTGATTGACATTGGCAAAATCTTCTCCTACATGGCCTCATGTTGTCAGGAGGAAGAAATTTCTTAACAGAACAGCCGTGAAATTACTGAATTTTTCCAAATTAAAAGTTGTTGAACTCTTCCCGGTACTGTGGCGTCATGAATCGGATCTGGCCATGGCCTTGACCTTGACCTTGGCCTTGGCCCTGGACTTGTGAAGGCCTTGTGGCAGCATTCTATTTCCGGAATACAATCACCACACTTCCGGTATAAAAAACTGTCCAATCACAACAAGCGACATTATCACTTCCGCTTTGAATCTGTCAATCAACTTATTTCTAACTTCCGTGGCCCCCAACTGGCAGAGACATAGCGCGAAAGCGGGTAGTTTAAAACAACGCCAAAATATCGCATACTTTCTGGGTGTTTGGGCTAGATGAGATTAGATATATTTAGACTAATCCTTCTTCTCCTCACAGAGCAATTTTCGGCAAATTACGATGTAAAGTTCCCCTCGAAGTAATGCGAAATTCGAAACGCTGTGATTTAAGTTTCATCCCTTGTCACTTTATTAGATCTCCGAGCAGGCTCCGAGCGATTTCCGTAATCTCGGATCCAGACCTCGCACTAGCAGACCGCGCAATTTACCGCGCGCGGGTATGGCGGCCTCAAAACACACAACGAGCGTGATAAAGGTAATTTGATCTCTTACTCATATTCTAAACGGTTGTGAGGGCTCCCTGTGCACTTGGTCAATACTGGAGGCAAATTGCCTACTGCTGCTACTGCAGTCCTTTTAACTTTTCGGCTTGCAAAAGCCCTCTAAAATTAGGAAAAAATCTAAGACATCATGCACTGTGGGGTGTGGCAAGCAGAGGTAAAAAAAAGAATAGGAGCTAAACACTAGCAGCAAGCTAACGAAGTTGGTGGCCATGGAAGTCAGAAATATACTAGTTGATTTGACAGATTTGAACAACAAGTCAGTATATGGCAACACTCCATAAATTCCAGCAGTAAAATTTATTTTCCAAACAAGGTCCACGGTTTGAAGGCGATAATCCATACCACTGTACACCAGGTGTTAGCAAGCGATTGGGCCTGGTACGGGTTAAAATTCTCATTACAACAACCGACACTTTTCGCCCGCAAACTAGTGCAACACGGATGTTAAACCATAGGGAGTTTAAGAAAACCACGACGGCAACGGCTACGGGAACGTCGCTAAACAAAAGGTTTAATGAGCAGAACAATAGCTGTGCACGTGCGTTATAACTCTTTGTACATTTCTTTGCCGTCCTCTGCAAAACAACAACGTGAAATGACCAATTCTGCGTTGTCTGAAGAACGTGAACTACGACGGCTAATATTTTTTAAATTCTATTTCAAATTTATTGCGGTGTCCCAGATTCAGTTTCGCGATAGCTTTGACAGTGATAAACAAAGTAAATGACTTAAGAGTATCCCGAGATTCGTAGGTAAAATATAAATTCATTTTTTAATCGACGTTGTCTTCGGCGTCGCCGTAGATGAGCTTCTTAACTCCCTATTTGCGTGTAGGCACAACACCGGCACCATGGAGACCTGGATTGCAGTGAATTCGAACGACGGTTATCCTTGACTTATGACTTACCCAAAACCGACATCATACCGGGCTTTGCCAGTATCAGTTTTGGACACGACTCGAATGAAAATCCTTCTCCAAGTATCGAAATAGATTCAGTAAAGACACAAGAACCTAACAGAAGAACAAAACAAAGGGTGACGATTAGAAAAGAGTAAAATTGAATTTCCTCAGCAATTCCGACAAGAAACATTTTCAATTTTGCCAACTATGAAAGTTCGACGGACACAAACATGCGGCAATTTAATATAATTATAATTAAAACTTTGCTACAATATGGACCATAACGCTCAAAAGGGTTCTTAAAAATAGCCCTGAGGGAGAATGTGCTGCAAAGTGATTTAGACGGTGAAGTACGTTCTCGGACAAAAAGACTTTAAAAACCGTGGGCCCCTGTCCTCCTCGACCCTTCAGTGTTGTATGGTTGGCAGGGGACGTATGAAGCTCACAACCTGGACTCTTTTCCAAAAGAGTAGGGGCACATGCTTCCGGTGTTGTGGTCTGGCCTTGTCTCACGGGTTCGTGCTTCACATAAGGTTAACCTCAGTACTACTGTTCATCTTTGACTTCTTCAATTGTCCGAAGGAAAAATTTCTATTATATGGCTGGTACTCCTCAGAAAGCAGGGACCAGGACGAAACTTAAAAGACAACAGAAAACAACACCATTAAACTCACATGACTCGATCGGACTTTTGAGTTTACTATACCGTTCAACGTTGGATAGCTAGAACAGCACCATTATCAATCTCACGAAAGCAAACGTTTACTGTTGTGCTAGAAGAAAGATAAAAATTTCAAATAAGGTACCTTTCGCCAAGATCTGAGTTGCCGTAGCAACAAAATGATGCCATACACAATTTTAACGAAGACGAATAACTTGCCACCAGGGATAGCTTTGGAAATACGACGTCAGATCTCGCACTAACATAGTTGCTTAACGATTGACAAAATCTATGCGGCGTTTTCGAGAAATGTGAGTGAAGTTTTAAGGTGTCAAAAATTACCACAAAACAAAGCGTGTTAATTTTATTGCACACTATGACCAGATCCTGGTGAAATATACCCCAGTTGAAACTTTCCTCTTTCCCACTAGCACGCCACTAATCTTTGATTTTCTATTGGATTGATAATGGTGGTGTTCTAGTCGCTCAAAGTTGAAACGGTATCGTTACTGAAAAAATCCTATCGAGCCACCTTAATACCGTATTCTAGCTCTCATTCCCCAAAACTGAAAGTTAATCTACCGTAAATGTACTTTGGAATCATTAGCAAGGTCAAACCCTGTGAACGTTTTTTTTAATGAGAATATAAATGCATAAATTGACTAAACTCGCTTCAATTCCGGGCTGCTAGCCCTAATTCGGACCCCAAAACTCGCTACCCTCTTCGAGACTACACCCGAGCTTGACTTTCAATTATATTGAATTTCAACCTTTGAAAAGTAACTGTCTTCAAATTCCTGGCGGCAGTTAAAACAAACTTTACAAGACATGAATACCAAAGAGTGAATAATAGTAAAAACTAGTCTCTTCTAATAACTATACCCATCGTTGACTAGTATGCATAAGCGATACCTTTTCACGAAGAAAATGACTTTTATTGCAGCCGAAAGTAGCTGCCCAACCCGGCGTGTTGATTGAAGACAAACGGAGTTCAAAAGAAGGTATCCGAAAAGCGTGGCCGAATGGTTGATATATTTGTTTTCTTCAGTTTAAGTGGCATGCCTATGAACTAGTAGGATAGCTAATGCGCATGAGCCACAAAAAAGCGTGCAATAACACAACAACGTTTGCTTTTTCTTCCGCAGTTCACAATAATTTACGTTTGATTTATCATTGAAAAGCAAGTCACATAATATGGGAAAACACAAGCCCAAATGCACACAGCACAACTCACCTTGAAAATTGTTATAGCGCACACCAACATGGTTGAATGAGCTGGTCGAGAACAAAAAGTCTAAAGCCAACAAATCAAATGCAGCTCGTTAACCAAAACGCAGCTAAATCTATAAAGCTATTGATATAACGGTATTGTGTACAGTGGAACCTCCGCTTTAGGGCCCCCTCCACTCGTATCAGGCGAATTCGGCAGCGAATCCGGCTATTTTTAAATTCGCTATCCAGAGTGAAAAAGAAAAAAACAAAACAAAATCCGCAACGAATGCGGGATACATCTGCAGGTACCGGAAAGCTTTGTATTTTGGGATTAGTCTTTATTTGGAGTTGTTTTGTTTCCTGTCTTTTATTTCTTTTGTTTTTCGTAAGCTTACGTAATCTGTGCTCCGGTATCTGAAGAAAGATCCCGAATGCGATAACGTGTGGACGGTGAATCCGGATATTTTCGAATCCGATAACGTAGCAAAATCGTTCCCAGTCTCTTACCGAACAATAAACCAATATGGCGGCACAATGTGCAGGCTTAGTTTCTCTCAGAGTGAGGCCCGGATAACATCGGATACGTGTGGACAGTCCATTTCGATTTAAATACGCTACGTGTGGACGGGGGAATTTTTTAATCCAGAAAGCAAAAGTTGTGGCTCAAAAATTTCTGGATTCATCCGGACGGGGCCTTACTGTGACCTCGTTGATATGGTCACCTCGTTATTACGGCCAGTTTCTCAGTTTGTTCAAGCAAATGCGCCTGTTCGGATTATTCTGCCATTCAAGATCAAAGATCGGCCGACGTTGTGCGAAGAACGCAATTCGATCTTAGAGAGAGAGAGAAAAAAAGGCGATCTATGCCCAGTATTTACAAGCAAGAAAATTGCTGACGACATCAAATTTTTCAGTTTTAGTCGTTTTGCTTCCCTCTACTATTGCGACAAAAGTGTTCAGTCGGTTTTCAGTTTCAGTTATTGTTTGTCTCAAACATGAAAGACCTTGTTTGGCAAAACTAATTATACACAAATATCAAACTTATATCAGGCCAGAAAGCCCGGGGAAGCTAGTCGTTAAGAGACAACACGACACATGTCTGGTACAACGGATACCTCAAAGGCTATGTAATGTTTGAAACGTTTTCTCCAGGTTGTGCAAAAGCGTTGCATTTAGTTAAGTCTAAGCCGACATACGCAGAAGCAGTAAGATGCTGATAATTAGCGCCTTTTATTAGTGAAATTTCTAACAAAAGGTGCTAATTATCAACATCTTACTGCGTCTGCGTATGTTGGCTTATACTTATGCTTATGCGCTAGTGAAAACCAACCTTTAAACAGCTTTGTTGTGCGTATTACCATCGGTATTTAAGTTGCGGCAACATTTTGTCAAAAAATGTCTGAACTTTGCCCGCAACTGGATTGTTTGTGTCCTTTGATTGGATAGAGTAATAACTTTAGTGTTGAGTTAGAGAATATTCGTCTTACAACAACAAAACCTTTGGGATATAATTTAGGATTGCGGCTTACTGGAAACACAACATAAAGAAATTAAAAATGTGAAAATAAATAGCAAAATGTAAGAACAATGTTACTAACCTTTCCTTGGTCTGTATATTGGGTACAGTATCTTTGGATACCACTTCATCTCCCAAAAATCCCTGACAAAATGGTAAAATAATACTCCTTGATAAACTGGAATTTGCTCAGATTAAATTGCTATATATTGTCACAATTAATAAACTTCCAGCTACAAATTACAATAACAAGGATTGCTATCCATTCAAAATACTTCCCCGTTTCTGATTGGTTAAAACCACAGGCATAATTCACCAAAACCAGCTGCCGTTGACCAAATTTGGAAAGAATTTTGTCATATTGAACCGATGACGTCAAAATGACGTCAAAATGCGGCCGCCTGTAGGTTTTTGAACCATTAACCAAGAAAGCCTGGGGACGAGATTATCTTCCTTCGGCCCGGCTCTGTGGATAACACCCTCCTTGATCTGCAGTATTCTTCATATTCTACTCAGCCTCATACAATGATTGCTAATTTATATATGCATGGAATTGCATTAGTGATGCCCCGTCCACATTGCGCCCGAGAAATTTAAAAACACAACTGTATTTGTACGGTTTAAGGCTAAAACGTAGCTTTTCTAAAACGCTCTTCAAACCAGAGGACTTTGAAAATGCCTGCTTTGCGTTTTAGTGTGTGTGCGGATGACAATTTTTATTATACATTGAACTCTCTAACTCTTCTGATTGGCAGAAAGCATACAGTGAATTTTCGAAATCAGCGCCCGTGACGTCATGACTGCAGATTATACAATAATCATGTTAAGGTCACTGGTAATCATGTCATGTATGACCGCAGTGCATGATTTCCAAGGGTAATCATGTCTACTTCGCGCGACTCGTGTTGCTTGCCGTCAGTGAAGAAGCAGAAACATGACTTCCAAGTTTATGCGTTCAATGTATAATAAAACAATTGAGGAGGCTAGTGGAAA